>OMLP01015265.1:0-52233 GCA_900302685.1 Spondyliosoma cantharus | reverse complement strand
CCTACCCACCCATCCCCTCACTGCTTGGGTGGGTTGTTGCCTCAGCTGTGTCACCTTGACCCCGGTGAGTGTGGTCAACTCTGCTCCTTCATCACCTGCACTTTAAATTTAAGGACGCTTGAAATAAATGTGTTCCTCTTTGCGTGTTCACAAATATGCTACATTGGGTATTTGCTAGTTATATCTGTTTTAATAGCATTCATTCTGGTTACAAGTCGGATCAAAATAAAACTTGCTTGACAGATCTGACACAGGAAGGAAGTTGAGTCGAGAGTAGTCTTGGTCTCTTTACTCACCGTGACGGTTAGCATCTGCAGCCGAGCCGTGACTAAACTGCAGGCACCTGAATAACTGATTTGAAAGTTTCCGTCTTGTGTGTTAGTCATAGAGTGAGAGAAAATCAGTGTCACAGATACGCATAGCTTTTTTCTCAGCTGTTGTAGGGCTTGTGAAGTAGACGGCAATAAAGTAAACTCAGTTTAGATGTAAACAATGACATATTTGCTCTTTTAAAGACCTGTTTTATGTTGTGTGCTTTATGTTTATGTCACCTTCTGATCTTCTTGTGAACATCATGCTAATAGATTGCAGAAAAGAGTCTCATGTACAAATCTGTGTCCATATAGCCAAGTGATTTGTTGTGGTGTAACTGTGACATAATGTGGCTGTACAAAGATATCACTGTATCTTCTATGGAGTCATACTACATACATGATAATCTTTGACATGTACTGCTTATTGGCTACCTGTAAAGTCATGTATCAGTGTGTGTTTCTTTAATCAAAGTAAACTAGATTGTGTTTATTTTGAGTGTTTTTTTTTTTTTTTTACCAAAAGGCATTAGTTTATTCTCAAGGTCAATGTTGAATGTGCTTTTGTTCCTCATAAAACATTGGCTAAGCCAATGTTTTGAGTACTTAAAAGCCTGCATAGTTTACCTTCTCGTTTGCTCGTGAGAAGTCTTCCTCATCACCACCTTTTTGATATGTGTGTTTTGGGAACTACTGTCACCAACTATTGGTAGAATAGAAATTAAATGAAATGATCACCAAGAATGTGTACTGTGTTGCCTGTGTGCTCGTCCTTGTGCATGTTCAAAACCTCCACAGGTTAATTTAAAGTACAGATAAAGTGCAGATTATGCATTTATAGTACAAGCATTACTCTATTTTGTTTTTTTTCTTAGAATCTCATAGGAGAGGTAAAGCAATTTGTTGGGACTACTCACATGGAGCCTACTGATTAGTTGCAGTTGGTTCATTAATAAAAGTTTCAAGGATATTTTTTTCTTTCAGCAAACAAGATTGTTGTAATTGTGTGTTGATTAAAAGTGCATTTATAACTTTCCTTTCCTATTTATATGTTGCAGTTAGAAGTTGCAACAATTATTTGCTTAGTTGTCATCTATTAAATCAAACAACAACTATTTTGATAATTGATTAATCTGTTTGATTCATTTTTTAAGTACAATTCCAGCTTCTTAAATGTGAATATATGGTTGTGGTCTCTGACTCCTCTATGACAGTAAACTGAATGTCTTTGTGTTGAGGACATTTGAGGATATTATTGTGATCGACATTTTCCCACAATTTTCTAACATTTTATGGAGCAAACAACTAAACAATTTATCGAGAAAATCATCCACTGATTAATCAATATTGCAACTAATCGTTAATTGCAGCCCTAGTTGTCTTACATTAAAGGGACTTATTGTTGAGAGAGAGAGAAAACATTCTGAATACTAAAAGTTAATCTTTTGATAACAGACCTTATATTAGTATCTCACTTGAAAATGTGATATCTGTTGCTAATTGAGGATTGACATTTTTGTCAGATTAAGATTGAACCAACATGATTCACAACTGTAGGCCTCCCTTTATAATTATAACAATTAAAAAGCAAATTAAAAGTATAGCCCTCCAATTTCAATTTCATTTTTCCATTCTGTCAGTATCCTGCTGTCACAGGTCAGACTGGAATGTAATGTGGCTGGTTCTGTGTTGCGTCTGTTCTCTGCTTTCTGACCCAGACGCTCAGCCATATCAGTCAGGGATCAGCGTTGCCTGAATGAATCTAGTCAGTGGTGTCAGATTAGCGGAGGCTAGCTCCTGTGTGGTTTGAGAGACAGCAGGACGCTGGCTTAGAGAATCGCATTTCTGCCGGGACAGTATTAACATACTACCCTGTAACCCGTAATGCAGTTTAAAGTGGTCAGGTGGCTTGTGTCACTGTTGACAAAAAGTCCTAATTTGCTTTGCCAACTGTGGTGGTGAGAAATTCCTGCCCAATGATCGGGCCAGAACACTGTGAACTTTCTTTGTATCCCCAGACTCAGATTCTCAGCACTGTCATTTTATAAATTGTGAACTTCTGTGCTGTCCTTCAGACTATTGGGTAACAAGTCTTTACTTTGAACATGATTAAGGAGAGTGTGTTCAGAGATAAGTCATAATGTCTGAAATATGATCTGTAATTCTGGGAACTGGATCCTTATTGTATAAAACTATAAATGGATGCTATTTGGTTCCAGTGCTGTTGTATTGGGAGGTTATAGGGGACAAATAAAATGCACCTGACCTGATGAATCAATATCGTAGCAATAGTTTAAGATAACGACATTAGCGGCTGTTACATCACTCTCTAATTGACAGTGCCATCATGTGTAATGATAATAAACCATAAAATGATTCAGAGTAATGTTATAATGAGTTATCATGAAAAGGTTACTGTTGTTGTGGAGTGCAATTTTCAGTTCAGTATCTCCTCACGGGAGTGCAAGCAATAATCTGGGTTTGATTCATGTTGCTGCTCTTATCTCTCTGTCTGTTATCAGGTCAGCCTTGAGGGTCTGGAGAATTTCCTCTGTCTGTTCCACTATGTGCAGCATCACCCCAACCACAGCCCCAAAGATGCCCTCAAATTCTGGTAGGTCTCATCATTATTTTACCATCTCTAATTGTTCTGTGATGGAGGTTTTGTCTCAGTAAGGATAGATTAAACAAAACGCATTCATAGCCTCAAAGTACATAATGTTAAATCAACACTGCAGTGAAAAAACTGGCTTGTTCGGTTTTTATTGTGTGAAAATAGAACACTGAGTAATGTTCTCAATTCAAACAATATTTGCCAGTTTTTACAGTTAACAATAAAAGGAAGCATGTTATGAATGGTATGAAACGAATACCAGTTTTGAGATGGACTGGCTGCGGTTACTTTGCTCCTTTCCAGTCTTTAGCAACAAAAAGTAACTGCAGAATTGACAGATTTATTCTTGTCATTTTTATGTCCCACCACTATAGCAGAGGTTGCAGACTTTATGTAATCATGGTGCATTAGCTGTTGGAGTACCTTGCTGCATAGATTTACATATTGATGTGGAAAATCTGTGGGACATTAGCACCTCAAGTGCCTCTTGTTTGTATTCTGTTCAGTGTAAATAAGTCACACACACACTACCTTGAATTAAGTGAGGGCATTAGCATTCGTGCGCTATGTGTTCCCTCAGACAAGACGTGATTAGCTTGGATGGGTTTTTGGTTAAAATGGCTGGAATAATGTCCTTGTTTATAAAGACAAGCTTAAGGCAGTTCAATGTTTCACTCTTTGAGATCAACTATTAGATGTCCAATTCTTTTTTTTATACTTTGGAGCTTTTGTCTGCAATAATCAAGGATGTAGCTAACAGATGTTGTAGAAATGGACTACCCACAATTTAGTAGATTTGCAAATTTATGTTGTTGCATTTATAGTTTGTTATTATTTGACAGTTTTTAAGTTGGTTTGTGTAGTATTACCCTGGAGATGCGGAACCTTTCGGTGTTGATTATGTTGGAGGAACATGACCACAGATTAGCCTTACATTTGCTTCTAATTAAAGGCTAGCTCCACCAATTTTGGATGTTAAATTGTGTGGTATTACTGCATAAGTAAAAAATAAAAACAAATCAAGTTAAGTCTTTTGTGGCTCTTGGGAACTGCATGACATCTCAGAGTGTAGTCACTCAGTGGCTAAGTTGCATTTTGGATCACATAGTACTCCCCAAGACCTGTAAACACACTTTAGTGTATAAAACTGATGGAGTAACCCTTTAATATGTATTACAGTGTAGCATAAACATTTAAATGCATTGTTGATTTGTATATAACATATATGTATCTCTGAACCCTATGTTAATCCAAAGAGCTTCTTTTTGCACTAATGAGAACCAACAATCACAAAAAATGTAAAGGATTTAAGCTGTCGATGTATTCAGTTGTCATAAACGAATGTCCATCACAACTCTTTGATGTCCTGAGAGATGGATTCAAATTGATCAAACTAAACAAACTAAAGGAGGAAGCTATCCAAATTTAACAAAATGCACACTATTAAATTAATATTTGCTGTATAACCAGAAATATAACTGAAGGATATCATGTGGATAAATTATGTTTTCCTCCACATTGTAATTTCTACACTTGATACACTATTAACGGTGCACTGTACACAAAAAAATTGCATGTTCTAAATGTTTATGAAGTAGCTGGAACTGTTCTAACCCATACAATATTAAAGTATTATCCATTTGAGGTGTTTTCTGATTTCTTAAGAAAACTTCTCCTAGAATGAAACAGCCATGTCCTTACTTTTCCCCACACTAAAAAGGACAGAGAGAACAAAGCCTCCACTGTGTAATTAACTCAGTCGGAGTGAAGAACATCACAGTAATTGGCCAGAGGGAAACGCAAAATATGAGATCTGCAGGAGACAGATGTGATTTGCAACGGGCAGATATCGTGGCAACCATTACCTCTGTTTACTAGGTCTCTAATTACTAGCTTGTGGTAATGATAAAACAGCTAAGAGGGCGTTGGCACAAAGCTGGGGAAGAAACTAGTCAGAATAATGCTTCTATTATTTAACAAGCCAATACTGTGTTTTATAATAATGAAGGGATTATTCTCCTTTTGAATCTTTCTAAATGTCGTGGTGATGCAGCCTGAACTGTCAATTTGTCAGATGTTTGTTTTGCAGAAATTGCATTTAATTTAATAATATATTACATAACGCATTTCTCTCAGATTGATGAAGTCTGTGTTCTAGCTCTGACAGATATAGATGCAGTGTGGGCTGTATGATTAAAGCTTACCTTTTGACTGTGGCTTGTGATGCATGTGTGTCTTAGATAATACAATATAAACACTAGCGTTATTATAAATTACAGTAAGCATCACACATGAACTATTGCAAGGTCACACTTCCTTAGGGTTCATTGATACTCAGGATCTCAGACTTTTCCCTTTACTCCATATCGTCTGCCTTGCAGATTTAAATGCTGGACACACTAGAGAGATAAAAACAAAAGCTATCTTGTGCTAGTTAGAGTAGGGATGCAGTCAGACTTGCAGATAGCCAGTCAAACCCTCTCAGATTTGTATCTGGCCTGTTTGACCTGTCATCTAAATAAGCTTCACTAAGTGGAAAGACATGTTTCATTCAGACTAAAGCGAAATTATCATGGTGAGCTTGAGGGTTACAGTGTGCTACTGAATACTTCGTTCTGATACACTATGTTTCAGAGGACACTTCAGTAAAATACAAAATAAAAGAAAGAACAGCTGGAAATGGCTCCAAATTGAAAATGATTTCCAAAGTTGAATATTGATTAAAAAAAAAAAAAATTCACATTTGGACGTTTTTCTGATTTTTCTCAGTTTCTTTGCCACTTTCAGTATGTGTATGGTGTTGGCTGGTCTTAAAGTTCATTATCCACAGAGGAAAGGTTTTAAAGCTCAAGTGTATTGAAGTGTTATGGTGTCTGAGCTCTAGACAGGCATGTAAAGGAGATATTCTGTATTTTCAGTAGGGTCTAAGCAGGACAAGTTGACTTCATCTCACAGATCACTCCACTATCATCATCTTCCATAATCTTCTTCGACCGACTTCTGATGTTAAATTGCCTTTTACAGTTATGCTTCAGGAAATGTGCTTTTTTAAATTAGAGAGATGCTGAAATACTCACTGACACTTCTATTACTATAAGTTCAGACCACTCTATCACCTAAAAAGTGGCCAGAGTCTTGAATAAAACAATGAAAATGGATAAAATCCCTCCTTTGCCGGAGACACTGCACTGGCTACCTATATATTCATATTGTTATTTGTTATTTTAATTTTATGTTCCAACCAGATCACCAGAGTCCTTTAATGCTTTTCTCTTAACATTCCTTGCGTGTCTTATAAAAACACTGGTGAGAGTGCTGCCTGTTTTTATGTCCTAAACTGTGGATGCTGTATATAAGTGGTTATAATTTTTTAATCTGTGGTTTTTAAAACTGTTTTTATCCTTGGTGTTTTCTATTTTTGTATTTTCTATATTGAATTGAATTAATTGATTTTAGCATTTCATTTTTTTATTGTTGTAATCTTTGGTCTTGCAAAATTGTTTCTATTTGTCCTTGCACTTTGTGCTGCATGTTTGTATGACTGCTATATAAACTGAGCCAAAAGTTACTCTTTATTTACTGCAGTTGCACTCAAGTGTTTATCCCCATGAAGGACTAAAAATCATTTATTGTGGATGTCTGGAAACATAAACTGATCACTGACTTTTTATTATAAATAGAATTAGTAGAAGTGGAAGTACTTTATCAAGCCTAACTCTTGGCTCTTTTACAAGTCGTTCCTGGTAGTTTTTTTAGTGCATTAAGAAATTCCCAAAAATGATTGTTGTAGTGCAGAAAACAAAGGCAGTCACTGTGAATGATGGAGGTCTTCTGCAGGGCACCAGGGGCTCGTCAGTATTCCCAAGGCCAGTCCCCTCGCCATGTGACATCACATGCTTTCATGTGATACGCTGATCTGCTGCGAATCTGGAAGGCTTCCATTTGAAATTCCAATTTAATGGAATTTGTGCTGCAGAACAGAAAATTCAGTCAGCAGTCGTGTGAGGAGTTATGCAGATAGAGGCAGCAGAGCTGCAGTCATGCTTGGAGAAAACACAAGATGGCTGGAAGGAAACTGTTTGGCCCAGTAACATTTGGTAAGATCAGAATGGCTACATGTATGTTACAGAGGCTAGTGTCAGAAATCAGTGTTGTAGATGTTACTCAACTAGCACTCCACTTCTTTTTGTATTACAATTATGTCATAAGTTGGTTTGGATCTGAGCTGCAGTTTAAACAGCAGAAATGTAAATGTGTAAAAGTAAACACTCAGTTATTTGTCTAAAGGATTGTGAGCTGTGTAGTTGTGGTTGTCGTGCTCAAGTATGTCTTATGTCGACACAGCTCCATGTCAGTTACAAGAGGAACACGTGGTTATAAATACTATCTTGGTGGCGCTCTCCGAGCACTCTTAGTAGAACAAGTCACTTTTCTTACCGACATTCAAGCTACATGAGTCTAGATTTTAAGGTGTGACCATAGCATGAATGTTGGTTTTGCTCATGAAGATATTGAGACATTGTTGGAACAACCGGGTTGTCTCGATTCAGTCCCGTTGTCAGCTTACGCTTGTAAAGGGAGTTGGCTTTTTGCTTTTTTCTCACTACCATAGTTGGTATCCAGACATTTCCATTATATTGAAACTGACAGAATGACTAACGTGATGAAAATGCAGATTTGTCAGATTTGTACAATTACAGATAAAATCCCAAACAAACTCGTACATCATTATCTCTAAACTGTCATTTTTGTAAACAGTTTTTTGTTTGCTTTTACTGCAATGATTAAAATTGGACATTTACACTGTCATCTCAACATATTAGTGAGCATAAAAAACTGAATAGACAAAACAAGTGATGTGATGAATCTGTATCTGGTACTTTCAAATTCTTGATATGCATTCAGCATTACAGCAGGAAAGGAGATGCACTGTGAACCCAGTGGTTATCCTTAAAACAACTTCCATTACTTTGCTTTTCTACCTTCTTCTTTCTACCTTTCACTGCCAAGGAGTGTCTCTGTTAAGACTTAAATTGGAGACATGCTAGAAACAGTTTGCCTAGTTTTGCATTTACATTTATAGTCGTAAACAAAAAATCATGCGAAAATAATAATAATGATTTTTCTCTATAACCTTATTACCTTTCTTTGATGTGTGTACAGATTGTGCCACAGCCTTATAATGGTTTGTCTCGTCTGTTGCAGCTCAGACATGAGTGGGGCCAGTAACACACTGGCGAGGGAGTTCCTTACTGATGTACATCAACTATGCAGTGCGGTTGCCCAGAGAGCAGAGGCACGGGAAGAAGATGAGGAGGAGAGTCACATGGTGGCACTGGGAGAGTACCTGGTCAGGGGAAGGGGCTTCCTGTTGCTCAGCACCCTGGACTCCATCATTGACCAGGTGAGGATGTTCAACACCTTTTAGATAAAAACATGTAAAAGTTCGTAGTTTCAGAGATTGATAACAACATTTACAGCTTTTGCTACAGTTGTATGCAAATGCTAATAGTGTCTTCAAACTCAGTTATATTCACTCTAAGATGCTTCACATTATTTAATTGATCTATTACAGTATTTCATGCAGCAGTTCAATATCGGCATGATAAATTGAAATTTCTGCACATAAGCCTCTGTAATTCTGCTGCGGCTAATCTCTTTTCATCAAAATGAAAGACAGAGTTTGCAGTAGAGATACAGTACAATGGAAACAGATGATAAAAGCAACAAGGATTAAGCAAACATCAGACAGACATCAGATGGGAGATTACAGGGGTATTTAATGAGCACAGTTCAGTCAAACCCTTTAAGTTATGTAATGATTGGACACTGTATAATCTCATGTACAAATAAGATGGCATTCACCAGAACATACTGTATATTTTGAGTCTATATTTATGCTGAAGATTAATTACTTTTAAGAGATGAGAAATAAAACGCCCCAGACACTGAACCCACTTCAAGTCAAATATTGTCTCGGTTTGTTTAGCGGCTGCTCTTCATCTCTGTCTGGTGTTACTACAGCTTCAAGGGTGTTCATATCTGTAGAGGAAATTAGCTCTGCGGTGCCCACATGTTGTTTGGTTATCTGATTGATTGCAGAAAGTTGGTGTCCTCACTCTGCGTCTGCTGCACACAAGATGTTGATGCTCATATGCAAATCCGTTTAGCACTTTCTGAAGAGGGTGTCGACTGTATATCTGTTTGCATCTTGTAGTACTGACGTATATTGTGTATGTTTTATGTCACAAAATACAAAAATAATTACAATTTAAATACAAAATAAGTCAGTACTACAATTTCTAAAAGGATTTTACAGGTATGGTTTGGACTTATGGTATATCTCATCTGTTAACTTGCATCAGGCTCTGGCTGTGTTTATCTGATCTGTGAGTGTTTTTAAGAGATGCTCTGGTGAATTATCGGGCGTTCATGTGATAAGTCGAATGCAGCACATGAGAAGTCAGTGTCAAGTCAGGACAAAGTCAGTTCAATGTTTTAAGAGCTTTAATGCTAAATCATGAAGTTGGCTTTAGAGGAAGTACAACAGTGACATCAGCGCAGACTAAACACTCATAAATACTGTGCTACAGAGAGTGTTGGGATAAACAGTGATCCAGATATCAGAATATGGCCAAGTGCAATATATAAATCACAGGAGTTGCAATGTTTTTGAAAGAGGTCAAATGTTTGACCACACACCATATTGTAAATCAAGCTTTGTGGTGCTACAGAGATCCTCCAGATGTGAGGGAAAATGCTTATTTGGTACAGACCATTGCAAAAATCGCAAGAATAATTTTAATATTTTTCTCAGTGAAAATGCTAAAATGACCATTCCCACTAAAATTGTGACTCATCCTAATTGCTGTTTCTGTCAAACTGATCACAACACAATTGTTTTTTGCATTTGCATTTTCAGCCCTAGTCCAGTGTCATGGCTATTGAGGCAGAACAATAGAGTTCACAGCCCATATTCACAAATGTTCTGAGAATACTCAGCTCCTAACTTGGCCTAGCAAGGAGACCTACTGTAGCCTAGGAGTGATCTAGGAAACTTAAGCTTCCTATAACTCTTAGTTCTAGGAAGCTTAATGAATACAGCCCCACGAGATCATTAGCCATAGTTGCCTTTTGACATTAATTTGTTTTTGTTAGGGTCTGTAGGCTCTAAGGAGAAAGATGTGATCACTAACCTCGGTTGATTTAATGCCAAACAACCTTCAAAAGTAAATGAAGTGACAAATGCATTACTGCATGAGATATTGTAATGTGATGAGTGTGACCTTGTGTGTCAGCATCGCTGTGACCTCATATTGTTCATATTCATTCGCAAACATTTGTTATAGTTTCTATGTCAATGAGCTTTTACTACAGAGATGTGATGCATTTGTGTGGAACTGAATCACAAGCTCCAGCTGTGTGCGTCATTTGTGGCCTGGATGGAGTCAAGCCTTTAGTGACACTTGATAAACATTTATTTATTTGTGGTATATGCAAATCAGTGATTTGTGAAAACACAGTTTAAAATCAGGAATCTTATTTTTGAATTAAGTAGAACATTTATTTTGAGTTGGGTTTGTTCCTCAATTGATGTTTAATACTCCCCCTCTGTGCTGCTCTGGCTCTATCTGCCAGTTCTGACACTGTTTAGATGACTCAGGTCAGCTCAGTAAAATGTTCCTTATGTAATGATAGCAACACTCACACAGCATAAATGAAATGGTCCATATCTGCACTTTTTCCTTTGGAAATGACAGCAGGGTTTTTTCAGCTGACCAAGTGTTAAATGTCAGGCTACTGTCGTCTCTGGGTACATCATCCACTGAATAATTCAAATGGCAAAGGCTGAGCTATAGCCAGAGAAAAAGCTGCATAATTTACAGTCAAGAGGTGGTCAGAGTTTGAGATACGACACTACACTACACTACACTACACTACACATATAGATCAACCAGGCTGATAAATCTCCTGATAAAAGCTTATTGCTGATATATCAATATCAGTATCGGTATCCTTTTACAGGTTAATTGGGAATTGGTAGGGCCGAATGATATTGGAAAAAATTACTTTTCTCTATTTTGGTTTTCTGCGATTTAAATTGGGTTTTGAAAAAATTCCTCCAAATAACTTGAATAGCTCTTTTTGAAAATAATTGACAGTTCTACAGTGATTGTCGTGGTTTTGTAGGGGAGTGTGTTTTATCAAACAACCTAAGCAGCTCTCATGTATCCAATTAAGTAATATCAGACAGTCTTCTCTTGTAGATTAGGCACTGAAATGACTAATCTGAACCATGTGAGCTTTCCTTTTGAATCCAGCAGCAAAAAAGCTGTAGCATGTTGTGTTTGAGTTAATTTGCCTTACTTGACATTGCACATCCTGTGAGGTGACATTGTACCTGTGCACATCGCGATGTTGATGCTGAAAGGATTTCTTGTGCAGCCCCACTAAGTAATTAGAAATATCAGTACAGAGGGGGCAAACTAGGTTTGAGTTAATTTAGATCATTGAACACTGTTTTTGTCCTGTATTGTAGTCACTGTTTTTTAAACAGATCAAGATTGTTTGTATTTCTGTGTTAAAAACATTAGTATACACGTGATGAAATCATATTTTTTAAAACTCAAATACTGACGTGAATATAGTAATAACCTCACAAATCCAGTATTGGCCTGGCTGTAGTTAGAGAGTGTCTAAAAAATGTAATTAAATAGAAGTAAAAGCATTTGTGAAAATAACCAGAGTAATAGTAAGAGAGTGTGTAATGACAAGCTTACTTGATTAGTAAGTCACTCAATGAAAAACACATAAGTCAGCAGCCATTGGCATAAACACCACAAAAGTGACAGATAAGTCTCATTCTCTTTCTCTCTTTTCTCTTTTCTTCTCTCTCCCAAGATGGCCACTCAACAATTAACGGAGCACAGAATTCATAAAATTGAATACTTTACATCATGAGAAAAAGAAAAGTAGCTAAACCCAGTACTTGAAATAAGTAAAATGAATTAACCTGGAGTTAAAATGTATTGCACAATGCAGTAATAAATGATTGAGTGCAGTGTGTATGATACAGTGACTTTATGTTTTGACAGTTTTGTAAAATCAGCAAGTGGATCATTTTTAATTCACACATAAATGAGTGGGTTGATTGTTTTTAATTAACACATGAAGGAGTTGGTTCTCTCTCTGCTGTGAGGTATGTCCTGGATAGACATGAGATCCCCGGGGTCTTGGAAATAAGGATGTCGTGTAGACGTGACATTGCTCCCGACACCCTTACACCGAAAACTGACTAACTAAGTAGCTAATTAACTAAATACACACAAACAAATGTATAGCTCGCAGGATGAAAATAGTTTTGAAAAACAACTACAGTATCTAAATTGTCTTAATTGAAAGTAGTGAAACCTGAAGTGACATTTGCACTTATTTTGGAAGAGTTTGTCTTGATGGGAGTGTCCGGTTGTGACATCAAAGTGTGACCCAAGGGAGAGAGGCAGGGACACCTTCTAGAAAGTGGTAGGTAACCTCAGTGTGTTTTATTGTACTCGCAGGAACTGACCTGCCGGGAGGAGCTGCTCACTTTGCTGCTGTCTCTGCTGCCACTGGTGTGGAAGATCCCTGTGCAGGAGGAAAAAGCCCCAGGTCAGTATTACACAGCAACAGTCGCTCTTTTACTTGTTTGTGTTAATATTGATGTTAATAGCTCATACCTCACAAATCCCAGCTGTCATAAAGTGTGACTACTTCCTGGTTTGTAACTAATGACATCAATTTACATACTTCATTTTCTAAGTTTAAATAGCTGTGCTTTACAGTTGTCTGTGATTCGTAAACTGTACAGTAATATCGTGCAGACTGCATTTCATGGGCCTGAAATGTTCTCTAAATTTGTACGTGTATATGTGTGTCCCGTCTTCCATCTCTTATATAATTCTTTACCAATTATTAAGGTCAAGCAATGATTCAGCATTAGATTTGGTGGTGTGAAGGCAGAGGAATGTTTGCACATTTCTTAGGCTCTAAATGGCGATGTTCTTATCCAGTGACTCATTTGGATTTTTAAAATGTAGTATTTACTTGCTTGACAAACTTTGTGTGAGATGGGTGATTCAGATGTTAATCACTGTATGTCTCCATTATTGTTGAATCTTACAAGCAGTTACACAACAGGAGAAGACTGGTTGTTGCAGAGGCCTATGACCTCAGGATGACACCGGTATTTAGTACCAGAGTGTTGATCCTCTCTAACATGGACCCTAGACATATTTGCTTTAATTAATTCCTACTCACTGAGTGCATTTTAATAAACAGATTGGCTGCTGATATGTAGCTGAGGTTTATGTTACACATCATACTCTTTTGGAAATACAAAATTCCTAATTGCTGAACACAAAAAGATGTTAATTCTACATGACTTCAAAATACAAATCAGATTTGCTGTGCCCTAAAATAAGTGTTTTATTTATATTTGGTAATTAGGCCTTTATATACAGTCACAAGAAAAGTGACAGATGTTTCTGTGTGTCTACAGATTTCACCCTGCCGTCCCTACTGGAGGTATTCCTTAGCCGGGAGGTGAAGGCCGCCCCTCTCAGAGCAGGACAAAAGGCTGCGACAGATGAACAGAACTCTGGGAAGAGGTCCCGTGTTGGCAGCGGCACCTGGAAGTCTCGAAGGTCGCGCAGGACAGCGCAGAGATACTCTGTGAAAGATGCTCGGAAGTCCCAGGTTTCTACCTCAGATTCAGAAGCCAACCCCGAGGACACAGCTGCCTCAGGCCCCGGTGGTGCGAGAAGCCGGAGGTCACATGGCTCCACCATCAGGGTAAGCTGTCAGCATCATCGTTCAGAAGCCTCACAGTTAACATCCACAGCCATCACCACAGAAACCATGAGTGCACCATACCCACATCCCAGAACCCCTGGGTCCCAGATGATGGACACAGAAACACTGACAGACCCAGCTGCAATATCAATTTTCAACCGCATGGAAAACTCACCCTTTGACCTCTGCCATGTGTTGCTTTCACTGCTGGAGAAAGTTTGTAAGTTTGACATGAGCATCAACCACAACCCCGGCCTGGCAGTCAGTGTCGTACCTACTCTCACTGAGATCCTGACTGAGTTTGGAGATTGCTGTGGTCCAGGGGGAGGGGGTGGAACCGGAGCAGAGGAGCTCGCTGGAGGCTGGACAGAAGAACCCATCGCACTTGTGCAGAGGATGCTTCTACGCACCATCCTGCACCTGATGTCGGTGGATGTGAGTCAGAGTGAAACCCTACCAGATAGCCTGAGACGCAGCCTAACAGACCTACTGCGAGCCACCCTCAAAATCCGGAGCTGCTTGGACAGACAGACTAACCCTTTTGCTCCTCGGCCTAAGAAGACCTTGCAGGAGGTCCAGGATGACTTTTCATTCTCCCGCTATCGCCACAGGGCGCTGCTGCTGCCAGAGCTTCTAGAGGGAGTCCTACAAGTGCTGCTGGGCTGCCTACAGGCTTCCACACCCAACCCCTTTTTCTTTAGCCAGGCGCTGGAGCTCATCCATGAGTTTGTCCAGCACCATGGCCTGGACCTGTTCGAAGCCACAGTGCTGCGGCTGGAGGGACTCAGCAGAGCCAGGGACTCTGAAGTAGTAGGTGAGGCTTCAGAGAGGCTACGAGGTCTCATTGCAGGCGTCTTCAAGATCATCAGTGCTGTCAAGAAGGCAAAGTCAGAGCAGCTGCATCAATCTGTGTGTGCCCGCCGCCGACACCGCCGCTGTGAATATTCCCACTTCCTGCATCACCACAGAGACCTGTCAGGTTTGCCCGTCTCTGCTTTCAAGCAGGCTGCAAGGCGCAACCCCTTTGAAGAGGATGGAGAAGGCAAGGAAGGGATGGAGGGTGACGCAGTGCGTTACCCCGAGCGCTGCTGCTGCCTGGCTGCCTGTGCACACCAATGTCTACGACTGCTGCAGAGACTCTCCCCCAGTGGCCCAGCTGTGTTACAGGTATTGGCTGGGGTGCAGGCTGTTGGAATCTGTTGTTGTATGGACCCCCGCTCAGTCGTAGGACCCCTACTGCATGCCTTCCAAGCTCCAGGTCTACGTAGCTACCAGTCTCATGTTCTCAGCGTCCTGGGCAGACTGATCCTAGACCAGCTTGGTGGAGGGCAGCCCTCAGAGAAAGCCAAGCTGGCTTCCTGTAACATCTGCACTCTGGACAGCAGCCAGCTTCCAGGCCTGGAGGAGACACTGCAGCACGGGGATCATTCAGCCATTTCTACCAGTCTGTGCTACCGCTCCCAAGGTATCCTGCCAAGTGGAGGAGGGGCAGAAGACATGTTGTGGAAGTGGGATGCTCTGGAGGCCTACCAAGAGCTAGTTTTTGGTGAGGACTGGCAGCTGAGCCAGCAGATAGCTGGCCATGTGTGCCACCTGACCCTGAGGGGGAATGCTATAGTGCAGTGGCAGCTCTACACACACATCTTCAACCCAGTGCTGCAGAGAGGGGTAGAGCTGGCCCACCATGCCCAGCAGCTCGGTGTTTCCACTGTCTGTACTCAGGTCTGCAGCTATCATACACAGTGCCTGCCTGTGGAGGTCCTGCTCATATACCTGCAAACGTTACCTGCCCTTCTCAAATCAAGGTGAGCAGTTAACCATGATTAAATGTGTTTTATTTGTTCTTCATCAGCATCAGGGTTCTTAAGATGGGTTTTACATTTTTAATGTTTTGGGCAAAACAAGGTGTATCTGCAAACTGTTCTTGGGTTAATTAAATGTGCAGAAGCATCAATAATCTGTGTTTAGACTAATCCCATGTCCCATTAAAGCAGTAGCCCTTTTCACACAGCATCTCCACATTAACTCTGGAGCGGTGGTTCGCCAATTCTCCGCCGATGGTGATTCACACAGCGCAAAGCATCTCAGCCGTACCGCTGTGTAATTCACACAGAAAGCCGACGCTGCGGCTCCTAAAGAGGCGGGACGGTACACGTCATGATGATGACGTCGGTGTTTCCCAGGTGTTCCCCTGTCAATCTAAACCTGCTGACAGTTTCTAATCATATGGATGCTGTTATAATGTGTTGTGAATGAGATCCCGACCCACCAAACAACCTGGAAAGTGACAAAGTTACGTTTTTTTAACTATAAATGACATAATTAAATAATCACCATCGCCGCCGGCTTATCCGTTCACACTGGGGCGGTTCAAAAATAATGCGTCCCTGATACTACCTCCAGAGGAGGATCAGGGCCCTCGCCGCCTCGGAGGCGGAGAATTACAGCAGGATCCACACATGCAAACGGCTGTGTGAATAGTGTTTTTCAAGCCTTTTCCTGGGAGCCTCCTACCCTGCATGTTTTAGATGCTACCCTGCCCCAACACACCTGATTCAAATGAATGGGTCGTTATCCGGTTTCAGCAGAGCTTGATGACGAGCTGTTCAGTGCAAACAGTGCATTAAAGCATACTTGTTTTGGAAAACGTTAAGCAAGTATCTCAGAAAGCAAATATAATCAGTCAGGTCACGGCTGGACATCTAATCCACTTGGGCATTGTTTGTCATTAGATCTGTGTCCCCAGGTCATTGCTAATTGATGCTAATCAATTATTTATTAAAGCTTTGTAGACTGAATATGAGATGGAAGATTATTGACAGGTTATGTAACACTGTTACGTGTAGATTAGTCTGGCTAAAGCAGGTGCTTGTGGTCTTTGTCCTGATAAATTTAACACATTTATGCTGAAATTGAACAGTTATAATATTGTATGAATCTGGTTTAGTTTTGCTTTTAATATTACCACTGAATTCTCAGCTTTGAGACACTCTCATAGGTAAAGCATGTGGATGTGTCTGTCCATGTGTTAACCCTGGCGACCTGCCTAGGTTGTATACCAGCTCCTGTCTAATGCATGCTGGGATAGGTTGAATTCCCTTGTGACCCTTAACAGGATCAGTGGGTATAGAAAATGGATAGCTCAATGCTTTGAGACAGTCTGTCAGCGGTGGGGCTGATAGGTTTTCTTATTAAAATTCAGAGTATGCCGTTCTGCTGTCTGCAGGTTTGACTGGCATTCAAAGTCTTTACAGCTGTGATGTCAACTGCTCTCCTCAAAAGACACTTTAGAGACTATATTTAGGTCCTTATGATTATGTAAAAGACATCATTACACAAGTCTTCTATTTGGATAAATCTCCCTTCTGGGGAGTGGTGTTCTACCCTTAGTTAACATCGAAATTTTTATTTTTTTAAACTATGTACCTTCAGTGCATTTTTGTTTAAACACCAAGCACATTTAAATACATGTTTTGTTATTTGTTAATTATAAACAAATAATCAATACTTGATTAATTTCATTGATGCATACCAAAGGTGTAAGTAAGGCGAGAGCCAATGCTCCAATTCAGGCTTTCAAAAACAGGTTTTTACCCACACTCACCGGGCATTCGCAAACAACAAAAATGTGTAGTATGGATGAATAAGCAATAACCATATGGCCTCGTAATTATCTTGTGTAATGTCTCATCATTTCACTATACGTGTAACTCAAATGTAACATACATCTGTTAATATGAGTTTAAAATAAACAAATTCAGTATGCCAAAATGCAGGTATTACTGCACAGTAAGATCAAAATGATGACTTGTAGGAGGATGCTTAGTAAATCACTGCTCCTGAACAGGGCAAGACTAACCATCATGTATATACTGTATGTGGTCAATCTCACCAGGTTAGACTATGCGGCTCCATCTGGTGGGCCAATTACATAAATGAGGGTTGTGTTTTTTTTTATTTCTATATACAATTATATAAGTTCATACGTTGTATCTATTTATTATTGTATGCAAGTATGTATGGATTAGTTAAATAACTTTCACAGAATACGTGTGAATAAGAAGTGAAATAACCACTGAAGTAAAAGTTTTTGATGATCATCAATCCGTACTTTTCCATCAAATAACACCCTATTCGCATGGGACTAGTATACTTCCAGAAATGTGTAATAATTGAGAATGAAGTCTGTGATCTTAATTTGTGGAGTAAAATTGCCACTGCATATTACTTATCATATTTCATGAAGCACAGTGGTCCCGTGATAATATAAGTCCCGAGTGAATTGGCATGTCTGTGATTTGGGGTTGTATTTTTTGTAAACATCTCTTTTCAGTTGTCAGGCAGCTTAACGAGCAAGAAATTTGATCGAGGCGTGTAATATGTTGAACAGCAGTCAGCAGCTGTGCTGTGAGATCAGTTATATCGACGATTTAAAGTGATGACAGAGAGGATTAGGAGCAAAAAAGGTTTTCATATTCAGGTACAGCCACAAAGCATATGTCACTTGATCTAAATGAGCTGCAAATCTGTATTTATGCTTTTAACATGTGCATAAACTGGGCAAAAGTACTCTAAACTATATAATAATGTTGCTGCTGAAAAATATATACTTCAAAATCACCTCTGAAAGTTGATGTTACACAGAGCTTTGATATCATATCCAGGAGATAATGTCAGGAAATGCAAGTAAAATACAGACCTGCACTACAGTAACACAAATATGGGGTGGTAAGTTCTAAATCACGAGGTCCCCTGTTACAACTATTCCTGTCTGAATAGGGCTTAAATCGGCTTTCATCTGCTTCAAAATGTCTCCAATCAGCACATTCAGCATAATTAAAATGTTATTTACCCAGATTGTCTCTGCGGGCCAATATTGACTTGCAGCCGTAGTGTATTCATTGACTGAGAAACATTTACACAAACTGAATTTTTTTTTTTTTAAAGTAGTGATTTTACGTCTGCTTTCATACAGTGAACACATTCATTTAAAAGCCTGGTAAGAGAAAAAGTTGTTGCTGCAAGATACAACAGAAAGACATCGTCTTCATCATCTTTCACTGCTCCTCTTGCTTTCTGAATAACCGAAGTCCACATTTATCAGGCAAGACTATGAAATATTCAGGGCGAAGCTAATGAATAGTTATCCTGATGGACTTGCACACCCCTAATGAAAAGAGGAAATGTTCTGAAAAAGCAGAATTAATCAACTCCACATTAATTTAATGGGTTGCTGTGGAAAGGTTTGAATTGGTAAAAAATCAGCAAGCTTAGTAAGTTTCTAATCTATTAATATATCTATTTCATGCTCTGATCTAAGAGCTTCATCTGAACATCTGTTTCAGTTCCTTAACGTACTTGGTAGACAATCCCCCTCTGAGATTTTAGTGTTTTTATATGAGTCAGAGTGTAATGTCCCCACGCATCAGGAGAATTAGATTTTTGCTTGACAAATGTTGATTTAACCTTCACTCAGAGGTGACACATTATACTCTTAAGGTAATTTACCCTGCATTGTAATGGCCTAATTTATTACTTCTCACTGCTTCAACAGTGTGTGTAAACCAGTCGTAAACAAATCTAAAAGGTTAAAATGGCAGCTTTGTTGTGCTGAATAACGTGAACGATTCACATTTGAATAACTTTGACCCAATGTGACAGAAATGTGTCTTCGAGTATGAAAAAAAAAAAAAACATGAAATAACGAAGCAACTGCATTATACTAAGTAGGAAGGTCTGCTTATGTGCTATGTCAGTGTCCTTCACAGTTAATTTATCATGTTAATAGAAGTTGACTAATTTATTTAGAGGTGTTGTTGTGCCCTGGGCGAAATTATGCTGCTGGAATAACTGCTGCCTGATGGGAGGAAATGAAATAAGTAATAGAAGGAGTGTGACTGTGTGAAGGCAGTGGCTTTTCCTCTGATTGACTAGTTGTAGAGTTTGTGAGATGAGACTGAGTGGTGCCCTTTATTTTGATTGTGAGATTAATTTAAATATCTGCAGTTCATCTATCCTTTTTGTCACCATATTAATCCTTTTCATGGCCAATGAGAGGCACATGAGAGACCCTTATGTAATTATTATTTTCTTATTGTGTTGCTATTAGAATATTTTAATTACCAGGGTTAAAATGATACATTTGAAGTCTTTTTATCTTTTATTGATACATGTATTCACCTGATTAAATAAGGTTATAACATTAAAAAGCTGAATGGCAGTGCATTGAAATATTAAAGAAAAATCCAGCTAATTGTCCTTATTTATATTAAACCTGTAATGCTGTGACAAGATACAAGGTGCAAGGTTCATTTATTTATCATTCAAGTAGTCGCCCTTTAATGCTGCTAACAAAACAAATATGATGTAGATGGATTTAAACACAATAACCATATGGCTACGCAATTATCTTGTGTAATGTCTCATCATTATTTGATATTCAAAACAGCTTAAAGTATTCCACGTTATGCAGCTTTTAATGGTCAGCTATACAGCATTTTAAACTTAGTTTTATCACATTTGTATGCTGTTTTTGAAACTCCAGGTGGCAGCACACAAAGTAAATAAAACAGTTGTAACTCAAGTGTAACATACAACTGTTAATATGAGTTTAAAATAATCATTTTTCAGTATACCTGGCAACCAATATGCGTTTTTTACTGCACAGAAAGATCTATTTTCTTTCAATTTTCTGATCTCTTTGCTTACTTTCTAATATTTTCTCTTCCAGGGTGATCAGAGACCTTTTCGTCAGCTGTAATGGCCTCAATCAGGTGACAGAGCTTGTCTACCTAGACCAGACCCGCTCTTTGGCTCTGAAGGTGTTTGAGACTCTGATAATAGGCACTGGGCACCAGCAGGCTGACGGGGTGCTTCAGGAGCTTGAGAGCGCTGATGCTGAAGAAAGGGAGGCTATCCTGGGCCTGGCTGAGGAACTTGGCTCCCGAGGGGCTGGAGAGGGCCCGCAGAGCCTTAGCAAGTTTTACGAAGGCCTAAAGGAGGTGTATCCACGCCATAAGAGCCGAAGCGGGCAGGGCCGTGGCCCAGGACGCAGCAGAGCAGAGACCCACCTTCATGTTATTAACCTCTTTTTGTGTGTGGCCTTCCTCTGTGTCAGCAAAGAGGCTGATTCTGACCGGGACTCAGCCAATGACTCTGAGGATACTTCAGGGTACGACAGTACTGCCAGTGAACCTCTTGGTGGACGACTTCCTTACCTGTCCCCAGACAGCGTGGCTTTGCCCTCCAAAGAGCAGGTACGACGCGCTGCAGATGTCTGGTCAGTGTGTCGCTGGATCTACCTGGCCAGCCCCTTGTTTCAGAGGCAGTTCTTCAGGCTAGGCGGGCTGGATGTCTGCTTGCGCCTCATGGCCATGGTTATTCAGAAGCTTTCCTGTAAGACAAAGGATGGGAAGGCAAAGAAGAAGAGGGATGGAAAGGGCAAAGGTAGCCCAGAGTCCACAGCCCCAGCTGCCTCGCCAGGACTGGATGATACAACTCATGAATCTTCCGACACACTCTGCAGCATCTTGGCTGAGGGGAAGACCAAAGACCCAGCAAAGAAGCTGGAGGAAGAGTGGCAATTACAAAGTATTCGTCTCCTTGAGGCCCTTTTGGCTATTTGTCTGCACAGTGCTAACTCAGCCTTGCAGAGGACAGAGCCTGAGCTCTCTTATCAGGTATGTAGTTGAACATCATATCGATCTGCTAATCCCTTACCACACCAAACATCTACACCAGCTTCAATTAAACTGTTGTGTCTCCTCTCATCTGTAGCTCCAGTCAGTGGAAGAGACCCTGTTTGAGGTGAGAGACCAGCTCTCTCGTTCAGGTGTGGTGAACTCTGACCTCGCTGTTCCTCTGTTTGACTCTCTCCTGAGAGTGGCCTTGGCAGAGGTGTCGTCCAGTCCTGCTCCCCCCGAGGAGAAGACAGACAGGGTGAGTCCTGCCATGGGAGACACTGTGAGTGAAGTTACTGCACCTTTTAATATTCTCAAGTTTATTGAGCTACTCTTGTTTCAAGAAGTGGGTTCAGGTTAGAGCCAGTCTGGCATCAGACACTTGATTCTTCTTCTGCAGCTACAGCAGGTGCTATCCATGCTCATCACAGTATAAAGCTCTTGGCAAAATCTTAATCTACTAAACTTTATCTGTTCTGCTGGACAACCTCTACTCAATGAATTTAAGTTTTAGTTCTTATTAAAACTAAATGTTTTTGTTTGCGCCTTATGTGCAAATCCTTCTTTCATATTAACAACTACAGTCCTTTCTGCCTGCTACCCAGCATACAATATAGTTGCCCACAAAATGACCGCTGCAACAAATTCATTAATTTGCTATTGTTTTAAAATTAGCAGCTAGGGGCAACCTGATGACTCATTGGTTTGAGATGCTGACCGTTGAATGTCATTCACCTGTCTTCCCCCCAATAATTATGTGCCCAGAAATTGAAACTAATCGCAATGAAGCAAGGAACAAAGTGTTATATTTGTTGTTTATAATTAGTTTCACTGATTTTCTGTGGCTCATTTGCTCTGTTTTTGTGCAGTGTTTGTCATGCCCTTTCATTAAAAAAGTTCTCAGTACTAGTTTCAAGTGTGTGTGTGAGCAGAAAATAAACTCCAACTTGTTGTCTGCTCACCAATGATTTTAAAATATTTTCCACCATGCCCTCTGAGCTGCTGTCAAGTGACAATTGTGGCCTGAACTACCGGCAAATACAGGCGTTAGCTTATCAGAAAAAAAAATTAAATTGTGTTCAGTCACCACATACTGCATATTTGGCTGAAAGAAATGGCAGAATATAAACACCAGTGGTGTTTATTTGGACACCAACCCTACAATGAAAGGAAGACCATTTTCCAGCCAAGCATCATCAAGCATCAGGGAGGTTGCATGTGGCCGCTCACACTATGTTGCTAAGCAGCCATTATCTGCCTGATGTACAACAAAACAGCAGACGTAAATAATGACAGCCCTTGTTTAGACTAAGCAGTGGGTGCAAACAAGCAGGGCCTCATTTTGAAACCTCAACAGGTTTTAAAGATTTGTACTTGTTAAACATACAACAAGGAGTGTTTGCTAGAAACATCTGGCAGGCAAAATTGAACCACGACCAATGTTGGCCCAGAGCCCCAACTCTGGGCAGCCCTGCCCTATATGGTTAGAAGAAGAAAACAAAAAAACAATGTGCAAAAGGTAATTTTCTTCTGGCAGTCCCTCTAAAATCACATCCCTTCTGGTGGCATGTGCCTCCCATATCACAGCCTCAGATGTGTTTTTCTCAAGTCTTAAAATGCCTGTCTTACTAAGCCTGTTCCAACACAGGAGGATTTAGCTTTTTATATAATAGATTTACCTGTTTCCTAACAGCTTAGTTCTTTCTCAGTGAGCCCAGCAGAGTGTGATGTTCACTTAACCATTAAAAAGCATACGCTGTGAAGCTCAAAGATTAGTCTTCCACCGCAAAGTTTGTCCACTGAAGGACTTTTCTTTGAAAACGCTCACCCATAATTGAATATCAAAGCTGCCCAATTATTATATTGAAAGGAATTGGGGTGTGTATTACAGTAAGCCTCTTCTTTGAACTGCTAAACGGTTTAGAATTCCACTGTTTACTTGAGTGTTTGTGTCTAAATGTGTGTGTGTTTGCCTACGTGCACATATGATGACTGACTTCACATCAAGGAACTGGGCTGTGTGAGTCAGCTGATATTTGTCTTATGACCAAAATCTTGTACTTTTTTTCCCTCCTCATCACTTGAAAACATTTTGTTGGCAATATATTCGCTGTATTAGTGGAAGGACTGCAGCTTGTCATGCCTATTATATTTTAGTCCAGGGCTTGTTTACAAACGGTATTGGGTAAGTTCTTGCGAAATGAATCTCATTTTACCGACAGCTTGACCGTTAACTCCTTCTCACTCACTCTCTTTCTTGCTCTCTCTCTTTCTGTCAGAAGCTCCAGGTGTTGGCAGAGGGGGCGGCTCCGGCTGGTGATCTGTCTGAGGAGGTGGACGAGGTGCAGAGCTGTGGCATCAAGCCCCCGGGGGAGGAGGAGGGCTACGACGCTGACAGCGAAAGCAACCCTGAGGACATGGCCAAACAGGAAGAGGGTAGGTCCACACACACACACACACACAAACAACCTTTCACTCCCACTTACTCCTCCTTAAGGAGCCACAGCTACTGCAAACACCTGACATCTCCACATAATAGTAGCTGATGCTGGTGTTTGCACTGCTTTAAGTCCTGTAAAGATCTACTGCTGGTTCATTTTTCACCCTTTCTACTTCTCTTGGGTTATTTTGAGATCGCTGTAAATCACTTGTACGAAATGTACTCCGTCTTCTCTACCATTTGTTTTTATTGGTAATAAATGTCAACAGTTCATGAGTTCATGTTATTGCTTTCAACCTCTAAACATGCTGTTTTTTAACCTTGGGAAAGCTTTCTTTCCCTGCTCTTGAGTTGATTAATTGCATCTGTTAAATTATTACAGTGTTATGCTTCCTTATACTCACTGGAAGTTATGTCAAAAAGCATCATCATGGTTTTTAAGCAATTTACAGTGTAAAACTAACCACTTCCTCCTTTGGTCTGCTGCAGAGAGCATTTTGCAATAATAAGCGGCTAGTTTTCAGCGCACACACATGACATGGCAGAAACGGCCTCATGTGTCAGCCCTGCCTCTTCGCTGTGCTCTCACCGGGTTAAGATCGCAGCCCGATTACACCCTTTTTTTTTACTTTTTCATCCCCTCAGAATAGACTCATTGTTTCACGTTTTTACAACTGCAGGCAAGTTCACTCTGTGGCCTCATGAGCTGGATCTTGTGACTTAGTCTCCATCAAATGGAGACTTTAACTTCCTGGAAAACTCTCGTGTCCTGAAATAAGGCTTTAAGGCTGACTTCATACTCCAAAAAATAATTAACGCATGCAATTGCAATTTTTAGGCAATTACACGTCCTTTCTCTGAAATCTACTTACCGGTATGTCTCCTTCACATTGACCATACTGGATTTTGCTTTGGTGAAAGACTGAACTAAAATCTATTGCAAATTGATTTATAAAAACCTACATTTTGTTGGTGGTAGTTGTGGTTTTGAAATACATTGTTCCTTTTATTTCAATTAATCTACAATTTTTCACAAGGATTTTGCAAAAAAAAAAGATGATTTCTACAAAACAAAATTAGCGGTGGATCTCGTCCCAGAATAAACCTCTTTGTCTCAGATCCAGGGATGTTTTTCAGCTATGATGTTAATTTCTCAGGGAATATATATAATAATGCATGGATCCTGATGAAAAAATAAGGGTATTTAGGTGGCTGGGAGACTGTTGGGCCTTTGTGTTGGTATGCGCTCTACTGCCATTCTTATTGATCAATGGACTAATCGTTGCAGCTCTAACTCTGAAGATTTTATAATGGTTGTGTTGCTTGAATGACAGATATCTAAGCCTATCACAGTCCTGCATCTTTTAACACCAGGCTTTCCTCTTGATGTCCAAAATACGATTTCCTGGCTCTGATGAATGCAGTTCCCTCACAACCCAGTGCATTACATGACTCACAGTATGCCTACGTTGTGAGGAAGTTTCTTAACTTAACTGTACACTTTTAACAGCTGCCTGTATTCAGTTATATGACTTGGAGGAAGAGGCTCACTGAAATAATATGAGAGAGATTACATGTCCTTTCCAAAACCACAGCAAATTGATGATGTGAAATGGTTGTTTGCTGTTGTTTAATTCAACCTCAGACCAAACACAAGCCATTTTCCTCAAAATCTTATTTAGTTATGCTGTGATGGCAGTCCATAAGTCTTCTCATTTATATTTACTGAAAGCAGCATGTGTCTGGGTGTGAGTGTCAGATGGAGGCAAACTGCGTAGCTGTGTATGGGGAGAGAAAGCGAGCTTCATTAATGAAAGGAGGTCCCAGAAGCTGCGCGAGAGCCTGCTGGGCTGCTCTCCTGTAAATCATGAGGGGGACTCCCATGCTGCTTTGAGACTGAGCACAGGACTGAGGCTAATTCATTTTTATGAGCTGCCTCTAAGATGGGAGGTCGGAGCTGAAGCAGGGAGAGCCTGTGGATCATGAAGCGACACGGCCTGCGAGTGTGTTTTTCTGTGTTTGGCATGATGTTCATCATGTCCGTGCATGAGGTTCTTGTGTCTCTAATGTTGTGTGTGTGTTTTTTCTCTCAGGAGTGAAGGTGGAGTCTGCTGTGCTACGTGACTTTGCGGCGGTGGTGGAGGGGCCCGGCCATGGCGTGCTGCTCTTCCCGGAGATCTGCACAATGGAGCTGCAGCTTCTCGCCACCGGCTCGCCGGACCTGGAGGTTCTTAGTCATGTGTTTCACAGCCTGCTGGGTGCAGTGCACGCCAACCACCGCAATGCTGCTTTGCTCTACGACCAGGTCAGACTGATCACCACTTCCTCTTTGTGCTGCTCTTAATCAACTCAGCAGTGCATATTGTCTTACTCTTCCCCTCAACTCTGCTCTAATGAATGTGACTGACCCTTTGTTCTGGTCCCCACAGGGAGGAGTCAGAACCATCCTGTCTGGCTTTCACAACATCCTCAGCCAAACAGACCCCTCCTTTACAGGTTGGTTATATCTTCTGGCTTGTCTCGCGCTGTAGGATATTATTCATGTGTGACATCAAGGGGATAAAAACTGGGTTCACTCAGTTTTCTGTGTTTCTTACATTTATTTTATTTTGCTCCTGCTGCTGACATTTCGTCTGGGTCCTCAGGGTTCAAACGTCACACTCAGTTTGAATAATTTTGATATCTCTTAGGAGAGTCTGTACCCAATGGATTTATTGTATATCATGACATTTATTTTTAAGAGATTATTTGGCCTTGTGATTGTCATGTGCAAAATCTAAGGAAGACAAAATTGGATGCACCCTGTTTGCACTGTTGGCAAGCGACTTTCATTTTGCTTCCAACATTTTGACCTTTTTGTTATGGCTAAAAGATCACATACAATATTAATGAAATCCGTAATTATTAGGGACAATTTGTACACAATCCTCAGACTCTATATTTTAGGTATTTTGTCACACACTGGTGTGATCGTCTGTGGCCATTTTCTTTACCGTAGATATTTGCTGCCGAGTGTTTGTGCCTGAAGTGTTCTGGTGCATGCCCAGGTGAATGAAAACTGTTTACGTAATCTACTCTTCATTGGTCTACATTCAGATTGCCAGACTGTGCTAGTGGAGCTGCTGGTTGCCATGGTGAGCCAGCGAATCACAGCTGAGGAACTGGCTCTATTGATTCGCCTCTTCCTGGAGAAGAACCCACCTACTGTAAATAGCCCTATCAGTCACTCACATTGCACTGTTAGCTTATGTTCAGGGTGTTGACACTGATGGCTTATGCTCACAATGTCAGGACATTCAATATGTCAGCAGGAACGGGAACTTATTATTTGTAAGACATCCTTCCTGTCACATACTCTTTACACTTCTTGGTTCTTTAAAACTCATCAACACGTGAAGGTCCCCTGGGCCTCTTCTGTCTATATACAATTAACACCAATGTGTGCAGAACAGATGTGATGCTACAACTTATTTCCACAGGTCTGTGTTTAATTGGAATCCGGCAGCAGACATCATTTATAACATTTTTAATCTCCAAGAAAAAGGTTCCCTAAAGTGGAAGAGTTATTTTTAACCATAATGTAATGACATGTGACCTGTGGTTTCCGTATGTTAAAGTGAGACACATCAGTGGCTCCAGGGCCTTTTTTTGTTTTTGATTTTCCATTTGTTCTATTTAAGATGGTGTTTTGCTACATTTTTCTTCATTGTTTATGACTTGTTTATTAAGACTCTCGGAGACGTTTTTATCGAAGCAAGAACAGATTTGCAATAGCTAGAACCACATACATGCTTGCCTCTACACATTCATGTATTTACACACACAACCTCACAAAATTTGGGGGAAGTGTTTTCTTTATCAAATCTAAATAGATGGAGATAGATAGAGACCGTCCTTTCACTTTCTCATTTCTTTGTCACCTGTCAGGAGGTTTTACTGAAAGGCATCCTACAAATTGTTGAAGCCAACATAAATATGGAACCTCTTCACTTCCTGACCTTTCCAATAATCCTCGGGGCCTCGATGCCAGGAGGGGTGTCTGCCGGCTCCAGACAGAACGGTGCTGCCGGAGGGAAAAGTGTTGGAATGCCCTGGAAGGGCAAGTTGTCTCCTGGACGCAGGGAGGGGGATATAGATCACAGACCAAGCCACCTCCATTCCTCTCCCTGGCACATTGCTCCACTCCACCTGCCCCTGGTAGGGCAGAACTGCTGGCCCCATATGGCCAGCGGCTTCAGCGCCTCTATGTGGCTGAGGGTGACAGAGCAGGAGGAGAAGGACGGGGACATAAACGAGGGTGAGACACAGATCCTTCACCAAGACACTGTTTTAAATACCAACTTATTTTAAAATTCTTTCGTTGTTGTCTTTTAGAAGAGAGTAACCCTCCTGCAGCTGAGTCCCACCACGGCACCTCTCAGGCTGGAAAAAAATTAGTGGA
Source organism: Spondyliosoma cantharus (assembly GCA_900302685.1). Classification (NCBI taxonomy): domain Eukaryota; kingdom Metazoa; phylum Chordata; class Actinopteri; order Spariformes; family Sparidae; genus Spondyliosoma; species Spondyliosoma cantharus. Next base: position 23,918 of record OMLP01015265.1, on the reverse strand, counting down.
GGAAGGCCTCATTCATATTCTGTCCATGGGCTCCAAGGCACTGATGCTTCAAGTGTGGGCAGACTTCTCCACAGGCAAACTCACATTCAGGTGATTTTCAGTGTAGACTACACTCTCAAAGATGTGTATGAAGAATGGGTTACTCTTTCCTAAGTATTCATAGTTTATAGACCTTGAATTATCGTAATGTACTATTCCACTCAGGATTTGTATAGATCCAAACGATGAGATAAAAGCTGGGCTGCTGGCACAGGCAGACTCTGGTGAGGAACTACTCAAAGTGGGCCAATGGCAGCACCTCGGCCTCACTTACACCCAGCAGCCGGAGGGCAAGAAGAATATCCATGGCCGTGTGATTGTGTGGGTGTGTGGCATCAGGTGAGGAACATGTGAACCCATAAGCGTAAGAATTAAGGTTAAATTAAATCTGGGGCCTCATCGTCATACTTAAGTTCAAAATATAGCTAAAAGTCTTCTCCAACATCAATGTTAGCTTCTCCAGCCTTAGCTTCTCCAATAGTTACAGTTTGAGCAGTATTTCATAATATGAAAGTGTCCATGTTGTGCGTGATCTTTATTTTTATTGCCATACAGACCTTACAACTGTCACGCCTATCTTAAGATAATATAGGAATTTTCCCTGCATGTCGTTCAGAAAAAATGGTAAAACAGAAACATTGTTCTGTTATACAGAAATCCTAAATTTCACCCCAGACTTGAGATTGAGGACATTTCTGTAATGAGGCCCCTGGTGATTAAGTAACTGTGAACTTTAATTTAACCTTCACTCTGTTTTAGGAAATGTGAGGTTTCTTTGGACTACACTCTACCCAGGAAGTCCAGTTTATCATCTGACAGCAACAAAACCTTCTGCATGTTTGGCCACTGTACAGCATCATCGGGAGAGGTGTTGAAGCAGGGTGGACGCTGGAGTATGGGCACTGTGCTTCTCTTTAATGGTAGGACTCATGTTAACTTTATATGACTGGAATCATGTGTCCATAAACTCTCAGATACTTAATCCCAGTCATCATTTTACTCTACACACACATATGTATAATCTGTATTAATCCTTTATGTAATCGGTTCTGTTGGGCCTCAGTGCTGCTCCCTGGTGGTACATAGATTACCTGGGCCTTAGCTAATCAATGTATTTATTAAAATCAGTGCTGCATACAGTGTACATAAATGTACATTTATAACTAGTGGTTTTATCGTAAAAGCATATCCACTCTAGTGGCTGTTAAAGTCTGTTGTTGCCACGCTGTAGATTCTCAGCATTCTCTCGAGAGGCTTACTGAATACTTCTCTTGTTGCCTCTAATTGGCTGTGAATGGCTTGCCTCTAGGCCATCTCAACCTGTGAGCCCATCTGATGTCTTAAGACAAGCTTTAGCTCCAGCCTCTGTCGTTGGAATTCATCGTATATAGCAGCATCTTCTTGGAAAAGAAGGACTGCGAGATTCAACAAAGTTTGATGAAAACAAGAAATAAAACATCAAGGCTCTGCCATGACTCCTCAAGGGTCTCGGTTTGCATCACATTATGTGTTATTGCTGTCTGGGTTATTGATGGAAAAATCTAAATCATTTACACGTGCAGTTGATTGAGCGTCCAAGTTTGATTTCTCACAATCCTGTTTCTCCAGCTACCAAATAACAGAAAATGTGATGTTTTTTTCTCATTAAGGGCAGCAGTAGTGACTCTGTTTGCCTCCTTTTTATTTCAATCATTATATTTGGATTTTGCGTAGGTGCAAACATGATGTTTCACTCGAAAAGAAAGTTGCTTAACACAAATACTAGACCGAGACCACAGCTAAACATGCAATTAGACTATTAGAGGAAAACAGAAGAAAACAACAACAAAAAAATTGAATGAAATGTTACCATACATATCGACTTTCTATTTCAGGATCTAGAATAGGATCTGAGGAAGCCCTCTACCTGTACACCAGCGGGCCTGATCTCACCTCCATCATGCCCTGCAAATATGGCAAGCCCAGTGGGACATTCTCAAAGTTTGTCACTGAGGAGGCCCTGAAGTGTGAGCACGTGCGAGAGCTTCTGATGAAAAGCAAGGATGTGGACACAACAGCTTTGGTCGTAAGTCTTTGTTAACATAAAGCATAGCAAAAAAAAGCACATATAAGATATGAATTAGACAATGAAATGTTTTAATGTGGCTGTTGTTTTATCCTGTTAGCCAGTTTCTGCACGTCAGTTGTGTCAAAATGCAGATTGACACTGCTGTTAAACCTTGTACTTGTCCTTTGTGATTCAAGTGCTCTGTAAGCATAACAAATCCCTCCTATGTCTCCTTTATTGTTTCATTTCACGGTGTATGAGTAATGTGCTGTTCCAATTAGCTGTCATTAATGATACTGCATGGTAGGAAGTAATTTTTCCCCAATGGAAAAAGCTATTACTGTTAAGCTGCAGCTATTTCAGTGAGACTGAAAATAGTTTTTCTCCCATTAAATACTAATGGATTTGTTGATAATAGCTCTGCTGATTAGAAAAAGAAAAGAAGGGAGTTAGACAAGTAGAATGAATGATTTCTTCTCCACGTATTTTTAACTCCTGTTTTATTCTGACTGAGTCTAACTCTGGTCTGAATCCATGCTTGAAATCAAAGTCTAGTCAAAGGCTAGCTTGGCTCCTTGCTTGGGCCTAATTGAATTTCAGCAAAAGGATCTGAAACAGTAAATACCTCAAAGTCTAAATAATTTAAAGGATGAAAGTTTTGACTGAGAGTGATAATTGTGTGTGTTTCTGTACAGGAGAGCTTGGCCATAGTGTATGCTCCCAGCAGTCCCAGAGTTTACACTATCTATGAGCCTGTAATCAGACTGAAGGGTCAGGCCAAGACGGTGGTTACCCAGCGGCCGTTCAGCTCCAAGGAAGTGCAGAGTGTGTCCCTGGAGATGAACTCCCTCAAAGCTCTGCTCCCCAATGAAACCCTAGGCCTGCAGAGCGTCCTGCACAAGATCGGAGGAACAGGAAACTTTGTCTTCCTCTTTGCACAGGTACGATGGTGCTCTAACTGAGTCAGAGGAAATCTTGGTTCTGACTGAGGGAAAAGAGGCCATTTATTTTAATAAAACAGAAAAATAAAATAAAAAATTCACGTCAAATTCACCTGACAGCAATGTGGAAAAATTAGTCTCATAACTTCACATATCGATTGCAACAGCTTCTGCTTGTCAGCTGTTCCTCTTTTGCTCCTTCGCAACTTTTTCAGATGAAACAAAGGATGAAGGGATTCAATTTCAAAACCATAAACACCCATAGATTGGACATCAAAGAAAAGGAGGTTGTATACCAGGGCTGAATCGGTGGAGCAAGATTAGTTTATCAATAGAAAATAGACCAGCAACTATTTTGATAATCAGTAAATGTCATGATTCCAGGTTCTCATATCTTCGCATTTGCATCTTTTTCTTGTTTTAACATGAAAGTAAATTTGATATCTTTGTTTTTGGACTATTGTTTGAAAAAATATGACATTTGATGATATCACCTTGAGCCCTAAGATATTGTGGTTGGTGACCAAACACTTAATTAATGGGTAATAACTGGCAGATTAATGGATTATATAAATAATCATTAGTTGCACAGTACACTACAGTTTAGAAACCCATTTGGGAATATATGCCATACAAATACTAATTGAATGAGAATATAATCTACTGATTAACAATGAAAATAAACCTTAGTTGCAGCTCCACAAGCCACCCACCTGTGTAGGCTGAGGAAATTCATATCTGTGTTGCTGCATAAAAAACCTGCCAGTAGAGATGATAGTTTAATGTTCCTTTTAAGACAAAGTTGAATATTGGCCACATGTCTGCTTTTGTGAGAACACAATAACTGTAGCAGGAACAGTGTGAAATAATGTTTTTAGATTGGAAGCAACACATAACTGCATCCTCTGGCCTGCATTGTTCACATTCATACGTTTCTTTTTTGCTCTCCATCTTTCTTTTCTGTCCGCCACCTCGGGTTCTGCTGCCGTGTCCAGACGGTGGAGCTGAGCGACTGTGAGAAGACCCAGGCTCTGGCCCTGCGGGTGCTGCTGTCTTTGTCCAAGTTTAACCAACATCGCATCCATGAAATGGACTGTTACCATGGTTACTCTATGATCCACCAGGTCCTCATCAAGTCCAAATGCATCGTGGGATATCATATGCTGAAAGTGAGTCGCACCTTGAACTCTGTGCTATCTTCTACCTACAGCCTCTGCGGATCTGTGCAGCAAAACATGTATTCTTTACCATGAACCTGATGTAGCCTGACACACCGGTGTGACTCTGAGTGAGTGTCGGTGACCCCGCTGTTACTTGACCCTCTGACTGTGTCTGTAATTGAGCTTTGCGATGACTGAGTACTGAAATTGATTCAGTTTGACTTGATGAAACACTGAGCTCCTGCAGCGTCACATAGCACCTCTCATTGTCTTTGTCACTCTGGTCTTCCACATACTGTATTGTATAGCACAGAGCTGCACTGATCGGTGATATTAAACACTCAGAATCATTCCTGTATGAAAAGGAGCATGCTGTGTTACAGTTTGTATTTTTCTATTTATGCTACAAAAGAAGGAGTTGAACCTTTTATTTCACTTTAACTGAAATAACGTGTCAGGCAGATAAATAATGTTATTAACTGTGCAGAGGCCCAAAAGGTTTCTATGCTACCTCAGTCCAGAGACCCAAAGGACTGCAAGATTTATAACCACTGCAGTGAAGCTGGTCACAAATGATGGAGTCTGATCAATACAGACAGGGCTGCTCAGGGAGTAGATGGCATTGGTTTTGATGGAGTGATAAGCGCTCCAAAAAATTTCACGGAGAATTTATTGATGTCTGGGGCTCTGCAGTGTACGGTTGTTTCTGGACAGATAGCGATTATCAATATGTGGAGGCATGTGTCCTATGAGAGTGACCAGCACTCTTTTATAGAAACACGGTAGAAGTGGCTGTATTTCTGATGTGGTGGCCTTAAATATTCTGTCTTTCTAGACGCTACTGGACGGGTGTTGCAGTGGACCCATCCTCATACTGGGGGATGATGGGCAGTTCCGTTTGGACCCTGAGTCCGTTGCTGTGGTGCAGGATATCAGGCTTCTCTCAGACATCCTGTTGGACTGGAAGATCTGGGCCAAGGCTGAGGTAAACATCACAGAATCAACCATGTTTCATTAGTGACAAGACAGACATTAAGCACACACGAAGTAGGTGATCATCATACATATATATATGAACTTTTTATGAACTTTTTCATTTGTTGTGAAAATAATTTCTCTAGTGATTTGGTATGAGGGTATTTAAATTATGGCTTATTATTGTAAAGGATAAGCTTACATGCAGAGGTGAGCTTAGAGCAGATGTGTTACTGTCCAGTGGGCTACAACCATAAGAACTGAAGTTGGCACAGGGAAACTAGAATAGAAACTACCAACATTGGTGGTTGTTTGAGTGATATAATATAAATAAGTAAGATTGAATTGCTGTCTGATGTGGTTGGATATGTGGCTGCTTTATCTGACATTTTCAGCTATGATCAGTTGTCATGACACCATGATAAACATTATAATTCATAAGTAATAAGAGGAAATGACCTTGTGTTTTCTTGTGATAACAGGTTGGATATCTCATTTGCTCAAGACAGCAAAATAATGAATTTGGGGATCTTGAGATAACTCCATTTTAATATGGAGCAAGGCTGCTCATGTCTTCTGTAGTTACAAGGCATTTTAATTTTAATTAATTTTTTTTAAATTAAAGTTAAATGTGGTAAGTAAAACTACGGTGCAGATAAACTGATACTCTAGATTAGGGCTGTCAGGACTGAATCTGCACATTTCTAGTTTCTTCCCTAGGTCAGAACATTCAAAATATTATCAGCTAATGATGAGCTGGTAATAAATGAATTCAACTCAGGAGGAGCTCTCAGTGGTCACATGCTCATCGATTACAGTTGTTCTGCGCTTCTCCAAAATATCCCCAGAATAGTACATTGGTTTCAGTTCATTTTCACCTTGATTTTATGTGTTTGGAGGAAACACAAATGGACAGATTCTTAAATGTGCAGTTTGCTAGGTATCAATTAAATAACTTAACTAAAGTGTTTGCACTGCTTATTTGGATTCCACCAGAAATACCACCAAAAATAAACACTGATAAAACCAAAGAGGCAGAAATAATGAGTCCTGTATGTTTTGCATTCTATTCAGCCATGTTTTAATTTGATGAGGAGTAATGTGCACCTAGCCCCATCATTACCAAGAGCAGAACCAGTTAATGTGTCTGCCTCTCCATTTATTCGCTGTTTGTGTTTTTGTCTGTCAGTGTGGAGTTTGGGAAACACTGCTCACTGCTTTAGAGATCCTCATCAGGGTGCACCACCCTCATCAAGTCTTCAACATTCGCCAGTTCCTCAAAGCTGAAATAGTGCATCGCTTCCTGCTCACCTGCCAGGTGTTACAGGTACTGTCATAAAGCCGCTGTCATGACACCACTTTTCTCTTCAGAGACTGTTACTGACCTGCATTGTGTTTGTTTTAAGGAGAATCGGGATGAGCATCTGACTGCCATCCCTCAGGAAGTCTGTCTGTCATTCGTCAAAATCATCCAAGAGGTGCTCGGCTCACCTCCGGACATGGACCTGCTGAAGCTGATCTACAACTTCCTGCTTGCTGTTCACCCGCCCACCAACACCTACGTCTGCCACACTCCATCCAGCTTCTACTTCTCTCTACACATTGGTGAGGAAGCAGTGCAGTTAAAAGCAGAGCCTCAGTATGAGAGAGCCTTTAATTTAAGTTCTTCTGATGTCTCTTATTTGTCAGATGGGAAGCTGTACCAGGAGAAGGTGCAGTCCATTATGTACCTGAGACACTCGAGCAGTGGAGGAAAGTCTGCCAGCAGCTCTGTGCTGTCGCTCTCTCCGACTGTCTTCACTGATACTCCACATGAAGGTGCAGCCACTTAGAAAAGATTTATTCTGACTGCTGCTCTTAACAGTCTTTCTTAGAGAGCCTGTCTTTATTAAACATCTTAAATATCCTTCCAACTACGCCATCTTTTATTTAGGCTTTTATTGTTCGACTCAGTTCTGCAATTTAAGCCTCTTGTGTCACCATAATCTTGCTTATTGAATTTTATTCTTTTAAAATCTGAAGTGCTTAATAACTTCCAGAAAGGGCTGTATAATCGAAATAGATTTGGCTGGAACACTTGCTAAAATACATTGTACTAAAACGACATTTCCTGCACTAACCATGTTTACAAAAGATATTTTTGTCCTGTCTCAACACAATTAAATGTACAATTCTGCCAATGAACAGCTTCAATTCTGCACTGCCACATCATGTTATTCATCACAGCCACAGGTCTAACAATACTGCAGTGCACCTGCAGTGACCTTCAGTTCTAAAGTGTTATAATTTATAAGTATTGAATCATTTTGTTCCGTCTTCCAGGCCATCTCCACGCTCCTTCTCCTGAACACGGAGGTGATGATCAGTCGTTACGCCCCCCTAGTCTGGCGCCATCTCCGTACTCCTCCCCTCTGCTGACACCTCGACTCGGACATGCGAGCTCAATTGAGGCAGGTGAGGGTGACCGAGGCTCCCTTGCAACTCAACAGGCTCTCGGCAGCACAGAGACGCTGAAGAAGGGCGGAGGTGACGAGCAGCTCCTGAGCAGCTGTGAATCAGCCAAGACAATCTGCGACTCCAAGGACATAGGTGAGGGAGGAGCCCTGCGCACCCCTTCTATCAGCGTGGAGGAGGACCGCGACGAGGCAGCTGAGGTGGACAGCCTAGCAGAAGGCAGCGTAGGGGTGGAGTCCGAAGACAGGTTTGACTGGGCCAGTGACGAGGCACCACGCCGCCCAGACAGCCTGAAAGGCATCCAGTCATTTCAGAGGAGCCACAGCAACCTGGCCAGTCTGGGCCTGGCCTTCCCAGCTCCAAACGGCTCGTTGGCAGTCAGTCGCTGGCCCAGTGCAGCTGACCGAGGCTCCATGCCTGAAGACTGGGAGAGCTACACCTACTCTCCTAGCTATGAGAGAGCGCACAGCAAGACTGAGTCCAATGACAGGTACGTTGCATATTAGCTAAACTGATACTCAATTAATCCAATCTATAAATGACTTACAACAGAGATGTGGACTCGAGTCACGGTGACCTTGATTTGAGTCGACTCAAGTCACTGTTTTGACATTAAACTCCCGTGACTGGACTTGACTTGAGATATTATGACTGGAACAAAGTACTTACTGCAGGTAAGACTCAACATCTTGAAGGTAAGACTTGACTTAACCGATGACTCTACTCGCCCCGACCCGACTGGACTCGACCAAGAAAAAATATGAACGAGTCAGTTGGAATAAAGTGTCACATGTCTTACTTGCAGTAAGCTGTTATACTTTAAATATTTGATCTAATTGCATGTCCACGTGGGTTTTGTTCTGGTGCATAACTCAGAAAAAGATAAATACATCGTCTGTGAAGGGATTTACATAATCAAAGTACAGCATTTGGTTTTAGTAATAATAATCCTTACCCAACTTTGAAAATTAATTGTACTGCAGTGTAAGTCTCACTTTTTTTTTATATCTGACAGCTGTTGACTGTGGCTGATAGGAAATTTAAAAGAAAAAGATTTTTCTCATTGTAATCCTGTTTTCTCAACAAAGTCACCTTTGTCGTTGTATTAGTCACAATGCGGGCTGTCTGACATGAAGGCATCTGCTTTGATTTGTAGAGGATTTTCAAGCTGTGCAGGAAACTTAAAAGACAAAAGAATGTCTTAAATCCAAAACCATGGCAGGTGTTTGTTTCATATTCTGATTTTACAGCTTTAACAGCTCCAGCGATGTTAATAAAAAATAGATCATTTCGACAATGTCTCCTCACTGATGAATAGAGTAGTGTGATCTTTGATGAATAGCATCTCTTCTTTTTATGTTTTATGAAACCGAGGTGCAAAATATTCACTCTCGGTTATCAAAAGAAATTTCTTCAGTACTTGTGTGTGTGGTGTTATTTTTTACAAGCTTTTTTTTTTTTTTTAACCTGAAATGCCAGATTGTTTGAAACATATAAGTGAATCTAGCTGTTTCACAACTTAATTCTCTTTTTTTTTTTTTTTTAGTAAATACAGAAATTTATTTCTCAATTCTAGCTCGGCTGATGATAAAAATATCTTATTTGAACCATCAGGCTCTGCATACAAAGTGACGAGTGACACTTCAAGACATTAATATTATTAAAAAAAGACAAATGGTCTGATTGTTCGTGCACAGCCATTCAGCTCTAAAGTCTAAGCTGTGTCTGTCAGGTCCAACACCGAGGACTGTCTGGTGCTGATCTGCTGTGGACTCTATGATCTCCTGCGGGGCATCTTGTTGCTGTTGCCTGACCTCATGCTCGAGGAGGTGATGGACAAGCTCATCCAGCCAGAGGCTCTCATCGTCCTGGTCAACCACTCATCACCTCTCATCCAGCAGGGAGTTATGAAGGTTGGTTCAGTGTCCTGGTTGATGTGATTTAGCAACAGGAGTCACATTTACTGAACTGATTATGCAGGTAGAATGCAATATTTCTCCCAATGACAAATGCTGATGACAATTTCCAAAAGCCAAATTTACAAATGCTTTATGTTTTAAAGCTTTGGGGGATGCTGGGCTAATTGTTTTACCCCTCTTCCAGTCTTTATGCTTAGCTAAACTAACCAGCTGGTGGCAGCTACATCTTTATCATATAGACATGAGAGTGGTGTAAATCTCCTTAGCTAACACTCCGCATAAAAGCAAATATGCAGCCAAAAAAGTCAAACTTTGATCCCCTGAGCCTAAGAATTTTAGGAAAAAATATTGTAAATTAGTGTCAGCGCGTTAGTAAAGTATCACAATGGATGCCTAGCGTTAACGCTGTACCCTACCTCATTTTATTAATGCCCTCTCTCCCAGCTGCTGGATGCCTATTTCACCAGAGCCCTCAAGGAGCAGAAGGAGAAATTCTTGAAGAACCACGGCTTCTCACTGCTGGCCAACCAGCTGTATATCCACCAGGGCAGCCAGGGGCTCCTCGAATGCTTCCTGGAGATGCTGTTCGGACGGCCAGTGGGCCTGGAAGAAGAGTGAGTCCAGGGACAGTACACTTAATCAACACATACTGCTTTATCTTTTAATATTATGCATAGAATGTTCTGCTGTCTGAATAAATGTCTTTGATAACACGTTTCTGTGCTCCTTTCACCACAATTTTTCATTTCTGTCATTTTCCAGTCTGGACCTGGAGGAAATGGAAAATATCTCACCCTTCAGAAAGCGCTGCATCATCCCAGTGTTGGGTCTTATTGAGAACTCCCTGTATGAGAACTCCTTGGTGCACAACATCCTGTGTATGCTGCTTCAGCTTCTCAACGCCTGCCCCAAGCTGGCAGACATCCTGCTAGACCATGGGCTGCTCTACGTGCTCTTTAACACCCTCTCGACCCTCAATGGCATGGAGAATGGGTATGGCTGCCAGAACAAGAGGATGATTCATTCAATCACCTCCATGTGTTCATGGGCTTTTGTCTTGAACCTTTGAGCCATGACTTAAATCATTAATCCTCTCACTGCTCATTGATCTGGCATATGCGAGCAGCAGACTTCCTGTACTTCATTTTGTTTTGTTCTTCCCCTTTTTCTCCCTCTGCAGTATTCCCCTGAACGACTACAAGCTTCTGGTGTGTGACATCCAGCAGCTGTTAGTAGCTGTGACGATCCACTCCTGCAGCTCTTCAGGGTCCCAGTACTTCCGCATCATCGAAGACCTCATTACCTTGCTGGGTTTCATGCAGACCAGCAAGATGCGCCGCACACAGGGTGAGGACTGCATTTCTGAAACTCGATACATATGCGAAATACATCAGTGTTCATCAACTATTCTCCCCAGTCGTAGATGATATCAGGCTGTCAAGCTCTGCTGCAGGAAGTCACTGGGCTGTCGCTTCATTATCTATAACTCCAGAGTGGAAACTCATTTTGAAAAAAATAGAGGAATATCGCACATCTCCATCATGTCGCCAAATGGTTTTCTCTCATTTTTCCCGACATTTGCTTTCTGATATTATCACTCCCTTCTCTTCCTCATTAGCACTTATTTATCTGCCCTTTTTTAATCTGATATAATCATTCTGTGATCAGGAAACATTACAAAGGCATTATGGCTCAGTGGATGACACCATTTGTTTGTGGTCATTTGTCATTTTAGTAAATATACTTTACTGTTACTATTGCCCTCATCATGCAAGACCTTTTTTATGTTCTGAATTTCTTTTTAATTTAAAAATAATCTTTTTTAGCAAACTGCACATACTTGCAAATGACTCGTTTCTTTAGATGAATGCAACTTGTTCAAAAGGAGGTTCACATTTGAGAGACCATTAGCATAATCGACTGCCCCTAATTGCTATGTAAAGCTGCCTTTTTGGCAAGTGTCTTCAATAAAAGTGTTACCCAAGAAAAAAAGTAAGAATCTAAACCCTTGATATGGAAATGCAACACTTTTTTGTGTTAGTAGTAGTATTAATATTACTACAGCTGCCAGCGCTGTGTCATCACAGCACAGAGACTTAAGAGAAGAGGAATGGCCTGATATAAAGTTAAAAGCCGAGTAACTTTTCATGTTATTTTATTTAGAGGGGCTCTGTGGAACTTCTGGTTGCTAGTTTAAGTTAGCAGACTGCATTTCCAAATTAACATTAGCTACTGTAGCACTCGAGAATGTACACGAAGTCACATCCTTTGGACTGTTATGGAAAATCCGACTCAAGTTCTTCACAAACAAATCCACAGCCCAGCAGCATTAAACAAGAACAAATCGTCCACAGGCTTTTACAGGCAACCAAGAAAGACGAGGAAGGTCTCATTTTAAATGTTATGTTACAATCTGCTCACATATGACCAATAAAAAAGTGATTAATACACGTAAATTGTTATAAATTGTCAGATAGAGCCACTTTTTTCTCGTGGATTCTGGGAACATTTAAAGTGAAAGTTAATTCAGATCAAAGTATAATATTAAGTGTGTTCATACCCCCGTGGAGAGAGGCAGAATGTCTGTTCGTGACTAGTATGATGTGCCTTGATTCTTCATGAATTACATTTGTACACAAGAGAAAATTCTCAGGTATGGTACACCTACAATGCACCTGCTACAGATCGGTTTGTACTTGTGGTTTTTGCGTGATGTTCATCATCACTCACTCATGTAGTCAGCAGGTTTCAACTTCTGCCATTAAAAAGTGTATTTGTATTTCCCTAGAGATGGCAGTGGCTTTGCAGTTCCGCGTCCTCCAGTCAGCGATTGAGTTCATCAAGACAACAGCCAATCAGGAACCTCAGAAGTTGAGCAGCTCTGTTAATGCTCCAAGCTCTCCCCATCACGCCATTTATCAGAAGCGGAAGAGCATCGCGGGTGAGTATTTTAAACTGATAACTCAGTAGTAGTTGAGAGTGTCGAGGTAGAATTGAGCACCATTTATTTTCAGGTATTTCTCACATCTCACCTGTCTCTTCTGTTCATTGACCATCTCCTCATCTGAAGGTTCCATTGCCATGAAAGACTCCATTATCCCCCGCATCCCCAGGCAGCACTACTGCTCCTATGGCCAGATCCCCTTGTCCCCTCCCTTCAGCTTCCTGTCCCAGGACTCCCCCCTCCCCTCCCCCTCTGGAGCTCCATCCTACATGCTCCACTGTGACGCAGGTAGCTTGGACTGCGGTCCACAGCGGAGGACATCCTCTCCGTCACGGGGCATGTCTCCCACGTTTGCCGTGAACTCACCATTTCCCCCTGTCACTCACCTCGGGGGCTAATTTGCCCGGTACCCTCGTGCGCTACTGGTGCCTTTGTGTGTGCATGTTTGAATGCTAAACTCAATCAGAGTTAAGCATCTTAACACAGATGGCATTTTGATCAGCAAATCTCTATAATCTTCTCTGTGTTCAATGATTTATGAGAGATTTGCATAACCTCACTCTGAACCTGAAGAAAAAAAGCTTCTGTGCTTCTTTTAGAAAAATGGCATGCAATTATGTGCGCCCAGTTTGTGTTCACACAACTGAGCATGTACCAACATTGTGCTTGTAGGTCGACGCCGGTTCTCTCTGGCCCAGACCGATTCTCTCCTGATGCGGATGCGCTCCGTAGCTAGCGATGAGCTCAACCAGATGATGCAAAGAAGGATGAGCCAGGAAAACCCCATTCGTGCCAGTGAGACTGAGTTCGTCCAACGGCTGCAGAAACTCATGGTTCTTGCTGTCAACAGACTCATTTACCACGGTACAAAATGGTTCTTCTCCCACTTATCCACTCTGATCTTCTTCATTTTTTCCCTCATCTTACGGGAGCGTCAACCTAACTTGCTGACTAATTCCATTTCTGTTTGTCTCCTGTTTCAGATGTGAGTCAGGACCTATTTGACCTGCTGAATATTCCTGACTCTCCAGAACAACAGCTTTTCACACCAGATCCAGGTGATCAACCACCGGATGAGAGTGGCTCCGCCTCTGTCCCACACTCTCCCACTCCTTTCACCCTGCCACCTGCCAGCAAGAAAAGCTTTCAAAAAGACATCCTCAAACTCATGATGGACGGGATCAAAATCAGCCTGGTATGAAGACTCAGCAACTGGTTCAACGCTTTCTATCACTGTAAGATGCAACTGTGTGTTGATTGTTTGGTTCTTACAGGGTAGCACGGGTCGGGGAGGAGCCCCACATCAGCAGTGGCGAAGAATCTTGTGGTCATGTCGGGACACTTTCCGGGTACAAATTGGCCGCCTGCTCGTGCACACGCTCAGCCCTGCGCTTCCCCTGTGTGACAGGAAGGAGGCGCTGGAGTTTGTGTTTGATGCCAGACATCTGGATATCCTGAAGGAGAGCCTCAGCCCGGCACTAGAGGTGAGAGTGAGGGCAAGTCATCATTAACGTCAGCTTGGCTTTACCTACCAAATGCAGAAACTCCCTTTTCGTGTTTGTTTTTGAGCACTGTTTGTTATTTTCACTCCTACAGACAAGTTTTCCAGCAGCTGTCAGGTCATGTATCTAAAATAACTCTGATACATGTTTTTATGCTCTTCTCCAGCGCTCTTGCATTGCCATGGGACTCTTCTCTCACTCTGCATGTTCCTCTCAGAATTCACTAACTGTCAACAGGCAGGATAAGGCTCGTTTCCTGTCCATCACTGAATCCAATTTGCTTCAGACACAAATTACATTTTAGTCTGTGCTCCTCTTTTTCTCTCTTTCACTCAGCATGGACCGAAGCTGTCGCTGTACCTGTACGAGATGCTGAACGATCACAAGGACAGCCTGACCAAAGATGAGCAGAACGCCGTGGGTGTATTCATGACCTCGCTCAAGCTTTGTGGCCATCGCTGCATCCCACCTAATGCTCCACACAAACAAGACTTGCTCAAGGCCATAAAAGAGGTAAGTCCTGTAAAGACACTGAGATGTTAAAGGGAAGCAAAGCAGTATGAAATACCAACTTGTGTTTTCTGGTCCTCAGTGAATGTTAAATGCAGCCTGTCAGGTTTAGTTTTTAACCAGAGAATGAAGCAAAAACATGTTCACTTCTTATTCATACAGGAAAAACTCAAGTATGAAGCAGAAGCGAAAACAAGCAAAGTTGCATGGGAAAAGAAAATGGCCAACACTCAGAGGAAGTGAGTAGAGGCTTTTCTCCTTAAATGAGATTGATGTTGAGTCCAAGGAAATATTGGTTTCAGAATCGTGTCTTTGTTCCAATCATGTATTAACTCCATTCTTCCTCATTGCCCTGCAGTCTCATCCAGAGGCTGGATGGAAAGTCCAAGGACATTTCCAAGATTGCAGCTGATATCACTCAGAATGTGTCTCTGCGTCAGGGAATGGAGAGAAAGAAAGTCATCCAGCACATCAGGGGGCTCTACAAAACTGACCTCAGCGCCAGTCGCCACTGGCAGGAACTGGTGCAACAACTCACGCATGACCGGTGGGCATTGAAATTTAAATCCCACAAGGGCTTATGCAATATTGGGAAAGAGTGCAATAATTCTGTTATTTCGATGGTTATTTTTCTGGTCATTTTCTTAAAAATAACTAGCGAGAAAATGACGATCTAATGTGAAAAATACATTTAGATTAATTTCAGACAGAGCAGCATGATACCTCAGAAGTAAGTACAATTAATACAACTGTTAAATCAAGTAAGCTTTTTTGATCTATAAACTTTTTGATCTATATCCAGTGAGGTGGGATTTTAGGCTCAGGGTCAACAGTCATGTTAGCAGCTCTGTTAATCTGTACTAATGCATAGCTCAGAGCTTAATGCTAACATCAGCATGCTAACATGATAGGTGACAAAACCAACACGCTGATGTTGGGTATGAATGTCTTGTCATGTCACTCCACATAATAGTTCTTGAGGTTGTTTCAGTTTTGACTCGGGTGGTTGACGGAGTATTTCAAGCAACGTCATCACAATGTTATGTGTTGAACACTTGTATGTTGAAGTACACATGTATGTAACACTGTGATCCTACCCTCTCACTGAAGTTACATAGTGCAGAAACAAGTGATAGGGGGGCTGAGACAGAGACACCATTCACCTTTATTACAAGACGCTGATAATTATAGATGTTATAAATATTCGGGCTCGTGCACAGCACACCACTGTGCTTATCTTCGTTGAGTTCTCCTGTAGTCTTTTTTTTCATAGTTTTAATCAATTAAATGCAAAAACATTTATTTTTGCATTTGATATCACTATGACTTTCTGCACATCTCTCTACCTCTAATGTATACCGTAGGTGGATACATTACTGTATATGTCTTTTGTGATGCCACATTTTATTTCAGTTCAATTGATTTATATATGCAGCCTGAGGTCCATAATGAATGTTAAGGAGGTCAAAAGTAGATCACCCTACAGAACAACCTAAGTTCTGTATCAAATCCTTTCCCACAATATAACGTTATTATGGTGAAGGAATACTGAATCGTGCTGTTTTAATCTGTTCCCGACCCAAAAAAGTCCAACTTAAACATTTTGACTGTATCTGAAATAGAGTTGCCACGCGGATCAATAACCATCTCAGAAAATATCGTTGTTCTGCGATATTGCACAATTATTATCGGTTATACAATGACCCTTAAAGCAATGAAAATAGAGTTTTGTTTTTTGGTTGAAGAAATGCTTTAATATAATTTCACAAAATATTACATCTTGACAGTCATGAAACTTGATATAAACTTGAAATCCACATATTTTTTATGACACTAGTATGTTAGCATTCAGTCCCGTAGATAAGTAAATGCTCAGAGTACAATATTCAGTTCATACCACCTTGAAATTGGTATATCGCTGCAGCCCTAATCTGAGCCAAACAACACTGAGCACATGACCTCAGTGTCCTTTTTGCTAGCTACAGCCCTCTAGAGAGGTTATTTATGTCTTGATGTGAGTAGACAAAGTATTTGACGGGTCTTTAATGGTCTGTTTCAGTGCGGTTTGGTATGACCAGACATCCTACCCAACGTCCTGGCAGCTGGACCCCACCGAAGGACCAAACCGGGAGAGGCGGCGACTCCAGAGATGCTACCTCACCATTCCTAACAAATACCTGCTGAAGGACAGACGCAAGTCTGAAGGTGACAAAGCTTGTTATAGTAGCAAAATGCCCAAATCCTATCTAGTACAAGTGTGTTCGTCTCCTTTGGTGTCCTTAATCTGACCTCCACATCTTGTTTAGATACAGCAAAGGCAGCGTTGTCCTTCTTGTTTGAGGATAAGACCCACTCCTCCTTCTCCTCCACTGTCAAAGACAAAGCCACCAGCGAGCCTATCAGGTATAATTTCCTATGTCTCCGTCTCTCCACCTGTCTGTAAGCCTTTAGTAAACATTATATCGCTCTCAGGCAGCCAGGAGGATCTGAAGGAGGCATATGAAAGTCTCATCAACTTGTGCTACATTTGAGAGGAGCATTTGCTTTATTCAGTTTCTTGTATGAGAAATGTCGTCTCGTCCTTAGGTTCACCAGGCGGTGCATCAGCGTCGCCCCCTCCAGAGAGACAGCAGGGGAGCTACTTCTGGGTACGACACTGTCCATCTCTCACAGCTGCTCCATGAATAATACAGTCAGCCGGTCACAAGGAACATAGAGTAATGTGCTCCCTCTGAGGCACTAGAGAATAAGTGTTTGTTATTCAGTAGGGGAAGCTTGTGTTTGTCTTGCTCTTAGTACACCAAATCTCACTCACCCTGTGCTGTCTCACAGGAAAGTCTGGGATGTACTTCGTGGAGGACAACGCGGCTGATGCTCATGACAACCAGGTAAAGCCCAAGGATTGTTGAGGATTATTCTCTGCCAGAGGCATGGCGCTGTGTGTTACATGAGTTGCCCTGGATACTCAACAGGGAATGTGTTGATGTGTTTGGATAGAGCCTTCACGGGGAGACCGAGGCACCGTCTTTCTCCTGGACGTACGAGGAGATCAAGGAGGTGCACAAGCGCTGGTGGCAGCTAAGAGACAACGCTGTGGAGATATATCTCACCAATGGCCGGACCCTGCTGTTAGCCTTTGACAACACCAAGGTGAGGAGAAGACACAAGTCACATGGAATAAAATTAAGGGAGCCATGTTGTGACTGAATGCTGGGCAATTTATCAAAATTATATGGTTATCATATGAAAAAATCTATCTTTCTAAATCTATTTTTGTATTTTGTCTAAGTACAATAGTCATCCCTGCGATATTGTCACAACATCGAAACCTAGGTATTTGGCCAAAAATATTGTGACATTCGATATTGTTGCACATTTATGAAGTGCTTCAGAGGAGATTTCAAAATATTGAGATGTAATCATGAAGTTCAATGTTCCAGTGTGTTAACTTTAGCTGTTTTATTTCATTATTCAAAAAACTGTTGGCTTATCGTCCAAAACTAGACTACCCAGCAGATCACAAAATAAATATTCAGACCATGTTTGATTTGAATAAAAAAAGTAGTCACGCATGAAGGACTGTGATGGAACTGACAAGACAAGAAGTCCCCATTCATGCTCAAAGAAAAAGATGCTTGAACACACACAAAAAAAAAACCTTGTCTGTATTCTATCACTGATACCAGCTGAGCTCTGTAGAATTTTTTGCCAGGAATCAATCACGATGATCAATCATGATAGTCAGATACAGAACTATCACATGCAGGAAAAAAAACTTTTTACTTTCAGTGAAATACTGGAAGAATGAAACAATAAGATTAGTAACTGGTACAGGTACCTCTAATAACGAAAAATCAAAGGATGCCAAAAAGATAATCTGTTGTCCTCATATTGTCTGTGGACACACACATTTGCACCAGCCTCAGCTTTACTTTCTACTTTGTGCTAACAACATATATCTTGGTTTAGCATATTAACATGCAAACATGCTAAAGCAAGATGCTGAACATCATATCTCCTTAACATCAGCATGTTAGCATGCAGATATTAGCATTTCACAGAGCTGCTAGCAGGGCTGTAAAACTCTGTTACAGTTTGTTTTGATAGTCAGACAATTAAGACATGAGGGAGGAGAGTGATGAGGAACATAGACAAAGGTTCTGGGTTGACAGGGACATTTGGGGAGTTTGTTCAGCTGACCCTAATGCCACCATCGCTTCAGTTGTTTACTGAGGTTATTAATGGTTGAATATTAAATAGCAGCATTCAGTATGTTCAATTTTATCTTCATCATCTCTCTGAATGGCAAGTATTCTCCCAGGAGCTTAGAATTGATTTGGCGGACAAGCTTTAGCTTTTAAATGAATGAAACTAAACCTCAGAACTAATTGAGTTATTTTATGTGGATCAGCAGCTCCCTAAAGGCACTAGGCTCATTTCTTTCAGTGGTTCAGACAGCACAAGAGTTAATTCATCAATCTGTGTCATTCAGATTACATTTAGATGAGATTTTTTATTTCAAACATGTAGAAAATAGATAAATGAAATGTATGAGTGAGAAAAACAACTAATTATTGATAAAAACTCACAATAAACAACATAAATAGATAATTCATGTCCAAAGAAGAGTAGGAAGGAATTAATGCAACCTTTAGAATAGAACAAGAATAATAATAACAATTCTCATTTAGTATTGTTTCCATGTTCCACTTCAGTCCCGACACCAGAGATGTAAAACATCTCACTGTTTTCTGTGTTCTTGCTTTAGTTCCGTGACGACGTCTACCACAACATCCTGACCTCTGACCTGCCCAACCTGCTGGAGCATGGCAACATCACGGCGCTCACTCAGCTGTGGGGCTCGGGACAGATCTCTAACTTCGAATACCTCACACATCTCAACAAGCACGCCGGCCGTTCCTTCAACGACCTCATGCAGTACCCAGTGTTCCCCTTCATCCTGCGGGATTACACCAGCGAGACGCTCGACCTGCAGGATCCCAACATCTACAGGTCTGTGCTGGTTGGCACAACTGGCATTTGAGGTTTAGTTCTATCGCCAAATAAATTTGAAACGAAATGTTATTTGAAAATAAAATGTTGTGAAGATCCTTAATTTTTAAAATAGCATCCGATTTATGCCAAAGCCACTGCACATATAGTTTTAAATCAAGGCAGATGCAGTTAATTGACATATTGTAATATTTATTTATTTATTGACGACAAAAAGGCCTCTCTGAGGGGAAGACTCACGACCCAGGAATCATTTAAAATAGGAGAATTGCTTCCACGCGTCACTCTAGAACACGATTCATTACTGCTCTGCTTACATTCTGTTGTCATGCAGGAATTTAAGCAAACCCATCGCAGTGCAGTCAAAAGAGAAAGAGGATCGCTACGTGGATAATTACAGGGTAAGGTCTGTTGTAACTGTTTTGTGACTGGGTGTTTCCATAAGAAATGCATCTACAAGTGTGTGTGTGGTGTGTGTTATGCAGTACCTTGAGGAGGAATACAAGAAGGGCATCCGTGAGGACGACCCCATGCCTCCTGTCCAGCCTTACCATTACGGCTCACACTATTCCAACAGCGGCACTGTGCTGCACTTCCTGGTCCGAATGCCGCCTTTCACCAAGATGTTCCTGGCATACCAGGGTGAGTCACACAGATTTTAATTTACTCACATTAAGACAATTACTTTGTGACTAGTTTTCTGAAATTGATGTTTAAATATACAAATGATGCATTATCAAATTTACTAAGGGCTAATTTGCATAGATTTCCAGAAATTAAATCAGAACATTGGCTTAAGCCAGGTTATATATGATTGTCTCTCATTTTGTTGATATATCAGAGTAAAAGGATTTTATAGAGGGAATTTTGTTTTTTATTACTCCATAAATAAAACATGGTGAGAATAAAGGGTTAAAAAGTTTGGTGTGTTACTGAACTTCAGCATACTCCTTGAGACCGCAAAAGAGCTCAGTTTGTTTCCTGCATTCTGGTGACTTTCTAATAATTAAAATAACAAAATAAGAACACTGCAGCAGCTCTTTATGTAAATACTTTTATTTGTACTTTTAATTCTCATCAGAAAAATCAACACTTCGGATGTTACAAAATACTTTTCTTAATACGTTCTTATTTCCAGTACATCAGTAATTCTCTCTCTTCTCCACTTCTCTGTCTATCTCTCACTCACAAGGTGTAACAGTACAGCAGACTACAAGCTGTAGAGTGCCAGAAACAGGCTTTGATAACTAAAAGGGGAAAGGTGTGAAAATGTGTTGTGAATTGGGAGAAATGGGGGGGAAAATCAAACTAGTGTACTTCTGTAGTACTCAGATACAGATCTCTGGCTCAGAGAAAAACTACTATTGAAAAAAACACCTTAAATATAAGACACCACAGGTTCATAGGATAAAACAAATATAACTAATAGATATTACCATGAAATTTCCCTGGTTGATGACTTGCAATCTTTACTTTTTAGAACCACAAGTGCTGATAATTTATTTTTTAATATGCAAATTGAGGAAACGTATTAAATATGCACTAATTTGCATAAGTTTTCTCTCCATTTACATAAAAATGACCCAAATCTTGAAAGTGTCTCAACCTTAAACCAAGAGAATCAGAAAAGGCATTGTGTTTTACACCAGCAATACTTTAGTACAGTAAACGTTGCCTGACTGACAGTCCAGGCCTCTTTAACAGCAGCTAATTATCATACATCTCCAAAAAGCTTTTAGCAGCACAGAGTGCCACCTGTCCACATTTCATTGGCTGCTCCATCTTAGTCGATGCGGAGGCTTTTATTACACAAATGCATGAACGCCCTGATGTCAGATCTAACTGAGCAGCATGTTGCCGTGTTGCATCACATGTATTAGCCATGAAAGGTTACTTCATCTCTCCACTTTTCTATGATCAACTCCTCGCTCTTCCCCTCCTCTTTTCCGTTTCTTCCTTTCTTGTTAATTCTTTTTTCATTCAGTCTGTCTCCCTCCTCTGATCCTCCGAGGCATCTTTTATGTGATCGTGAATGTATTCAGCAAGCGTGGTGTCTAAGGTCATGAAAGGGGATTTTTTCAATCAGTGAGTTGAATCTGTAATTAGATTGTCTTTGGCCTTCATCAGACCAGAGCTTTGATATCCCGGACCGGACGTTTCACTCCATGAACACCACATGGCGTCTGTCCTCCTATGAGTCTATGACTGATGTCAAAGAGCTCATCCCAGAGTTCTTCTACCTCCCAGAATTCCTGGTCAACAGAGAAGGTAATTATTCATAAACTTTACGCTTATACCAGCATACATTTTTAATAGCTTCCATAAATTATTATTATTTTTTTATTTCACAGGTTTTGATTTTGGTGTTCGTCAAAATGGAGAGAGGGTGAACCACGTTAATTTGCCACCCTGGGCCCGCAACGACCCACGTCTGTTCATCCTGATCCACCGACAGGCGCTGGAGTCGGATCAGGTCTCCCAGACGCTGTGCCAGTGGATCGACCTGGTGTTTGGGCTCAAGCAAAAAGGCAAAGCTGCCGTCCAGGCCATCAACGTCTTCCATCCCGCCGTAAGCAGCCACCTATTTAATCACATTGGCTAGAAATCATCGAGAAAGTATTTGTTAATTCTTCCGCACATTTTCTTAACTTTTTCTATCATTTTTAACAGACATATTTTGGCATGGACGTCTCGGCTGTAGAAGACCCGGTGCAGCGACGGGCCCTGGAGACAATGATCAAGACATATGGACAGACACCGAGGCAGCTCTTCAACGGCTCTCATATCAGCAGGGCTGGCCCCAAACTCATGATGGAGGGGGAGCTGCCAGCAGCCATGGGTCTCCTGGTTCAGCTGGCCTTCAGAGAAACCCGAGAACAGGCCAAGGAAATTGTCTGCCCGGTAATGTTCTCTGCTGTGGTAACGACTGTAGCAGCCTGCTGTGTGCTGAGGAAGACATGACTTAACACATCGTCCATGAAATGATCTGCTGCTCACCTGGCAATTTCTTCTTCCTCCCCCACAGAGCCCACTCCCGTGGATCAAAGGTCTGAAGTGGGGCGAGTACGTTGGTTCGCCTTCCGCTCCGGACCCGGTGGTGTGTTTCAGCCAGCCACATGGGGAGAGGTTCGGATCCCTGCTGGCTCTGCCAACGCGGGCCATCTGCGGGCTGTCCCGCATGTTCTGCCTCATGATGATTTACAGCAAAGAGCAGGGTAAGAAGTCACTCTCGAGTCAGCCTGGGTGTACAGTATGTTTTCTACAATGTCCTGCTGACTCCATTAACTTTATGCTCTCTGCTCCGTAGGTGTCCGCAGCATGCACAGCACGGACATACAGTGGTCGGCCATCTTGAGCTGGGGCTACGCGGACAACATATTGAGGCTGAAGAGCAAGCAGAGTGAACCGCCTATCAACTTTATTCAGTGTTCGCAGCTGCACCAGGTAAAAACAAGTTAAAGGAAAAGTTCAACCAAATGTGCAAATTCTGTCATTACCTCCTCATCCTCATGCCAATGCAACGTCGGGTGAAGTTTCGTTGTTCACTAAACATTTCTGGAGCTTCACAGCAGAACAGCGTTCTCAGCAGCATTCTCCTAAACAAGCGAAGTAGATCAGGGCTTGTTTTAAAGTATACAAAAACAAGCCCCAAAAAACAGCGTTACAGCTCATTCAGGGTAATCCAAGTCCCAAAAGCAACGAGACCCCCATATGTAGTGGGTCCAGGAGCTTGTCTGCATGTCAGGGCTGTAAATAACATCTTCAGATTAAAGGGGCAATATGTAAAAATTAACTTAAATCATCAACAGAATGTGAAGATATAACCGTCAATTTATTGTGTTGCAGGGGCATTAGCATGCTAACCAGCACGCTAGCAATGTAAACACCAACACACAGCTGGTCCCCGAGTTCAGAGTCCGGGCTGCTAGCTACACGGCTAACTATGTTAACAAGCTAACAGCAGCTACAGTTAGAGGCAGTTAGCAGTTATTCTGGTGATAGTGCTGCTCCTTATTTTTATTAGTTTGAATTCAGCAGGTGGCCAGTGATTGCAGATTGCACCTTTTAATGTAGGATCCGGGGATTCTGGAGACTTGGATTATGCTGGACAAATCTTATGGAATGACATTTTTCTGACTGAATTTTCATTTTGAACTTTAAACCACCTGTTACTGAAAGGAATTGATCATCCAATGAGCTGCCATGACTCTCGTTTTTCACCGTCCAACCGTCTGTCCCGCTCTCTTCCAGGTGACCAGCTGCGCCTGGGTGTCCGATGGCTGCCAGCTATTCACTGGCAGCAAGTGTGGAGTCATCACCGCCTACAGCAACCGCTTCACCAGCACCACGGTGGGTTTCCATGGCGACGCCCCCCTCTAACCTTCCGCCTCCACATCCAACACCCAATCCACCC
>OMLP01015264.1:59446-75159 GCA_900302685.1 Spondyliosoma cantharus | reverse complement strand
CCCTCAGTCCGCCAACACAAAGTAGCTGGCATCCCCCCCCTCCACAGATGATTGGACCCCTCCCGCCCCAGCCACAGCTCAGACAACACTAAGCCCAGCTAGCTACTCACAGCCAGTGGCTAACAGCTTCAGACAGGCGTGGGAGCGCGGCTGTATCCAAGCAGGATCTGCCCCCAGAGCTGCCAGGTCAGGCAGGACAAACAGGGGCTCAGGCCAGGAAACGGGCCCTCTGCCTCAGGGCCTGCGGCCTCTTGCTAATCCCTTCTCCTCCTAAACCAGCCCACCGCCCCACCAGAGCCTCCCTGTACCTCTCTGCTCACCTCCACACTCCCTGTCATTTGCCCCGGACTGTGGTCAGTTAATGTACGTATGACTGACGTTGTCCCCTCACCCAATATCAGAATGATGCTGCCGACCTGCAGCATTGGGGACCACATTAAAATCTATGAATTAAAAGTAAAGAGGATCAAAAATGGCATATTCATGTTATTTCACTTTCAATTAATTCTGGTCTGGTCAGCATCTTATGCAACAGTTTCGAGCATCATAATTTTTCTGATTATCAGAATCAGATTTTTGTTTTGTTTTGTTTTTCTAATTACAAATAAAATACACTCCTACTTAGGCTCTGACACAGGTGAATCTGAAAAGTGACTATTAACTGAAGGTCAAATAATTTTAGTGGAGTAAAAAGTAAAATATTTGGCTGTAGTGGAGTGGAAGTACAAAGTAGGACTCAGAAGTCGTACGGTAAAATACCAGAGTATCTAGAATATTGAATTTTGAAATTAAATAACAAATTATCATGAATATTCAGCAGAAGCAGCTAGTCTGACACTTGTATTAGGGCATTTAACAGCTTGTGGACAATGGATATAACCATATGTCAGGGTAAAACAACATGTCTGATAATATATTCCATTAGCATCTATCAGACAACAACTAATGTTAGCATTCAACCACTTCCTCGCTAAAATCACTATTTGATTGAAGGCTTGAATGAATTTTAAAATATCAGCACACATCTTGGACACATTTATTTGAGCCTAGAACTGAAATGTACTGGATGCAATCAAACAGTAATGTTAGCAAGAGATTAGTAAAATGCTAATGTTAGCTAATGGGTGACCAAATATGTTGTTGCACCTAGAATTATGGTATTATTATCATTATTAACTGACTTGAAAAGACTACGGATAGTGACGATGCAGAGGGACATCAAGCCATATTTCAGGTAAAACAACTAACTCAAGCTTCCAGCATTCAACCACTTCCTAGCTAGCAGCTAACTGTTTGATGGTGTTACACGATACGATTGGAAAGGTGAAAGTTCTGTCTAAAATATCTATGCAAACTTTTGACACATTCTTTTGAGTGAAGTGGAAATTGAATGCATTTAATTTAATCAAACGGCAATTTTAGCAAGGAAGTGGTTGAATGCTAACGTTAGCGAATGGGTTATCAAATATGTTGTTTTACCTTGAAATATGGCCTGATGGCCCTCTGGATTTTCTCTTTCCATCAGCGTTTCAGTTGCTGATCAATCAGGTAAGTGGTGAAATGATAACAGTTAGTCCGTTTCCCTATGTTTATACAGTTTGCAATGTGGAAAACAAAAGCAAAACGTTATCCCAGCATTCAAGTTTCCCGCCCCGAGAGTGACGTCTGAGGAGGATGGCTACCCTGGGGTTTATGGTCTATAAGGCACATTTTGTTCTTGGGTTTAATCCTTCATGTATTTCACCTCCGATTTGCTGTCATGAAGTAAACTAAAAGGTGTGAAAATGTCAAAAAAAGGTCCATGTACTAAAGACTGTAACTACTCTCCACCTTCTTTCCTTGCCCGGTGTCCCTGGCCAGTCTCCTTTGAGTGAAAAGTACCCAAACCATCCTCTTATATATTTATTTCTCTTTTGACAATATTTGAAGGTAATGTGTTTTGTAGAGCAGCAGGCTTTCACCTTGACAAATATACAAAAAAGGATCATTACATTTTTGTACTGGTAAGGATATTAATAAAGTTGTAAAAGACAGATGTGGCATATGTGCAAGTCAAAAATGTCCCTGAATGCATTGAAGTTAAACTTAAATAACTTTTTGAAGACACAAGCTAATCACAACATGAATTTCCAAACTGTAGAATGAGTGAGTTTACATGTGTGCATTTGCCGGGATCAGCAATACATCCACTGACATCTGTCGGATGAGTCTAAGGTGGTCTCTGACGGTAGCCGGTCTGCAGGTTCTTTTCCTCTTTTAGATGAAATCCTGAGAAATATCGAGGGACAGGCAGAGTTGCTGAGTAAACACTTGGAATCCATTCACTCGCAAAGTGGCTCCAGGGGACGGGGAGGAGGAGGAGGGAGAGGCATGAGAAAAAGAGGGGGAATAAAAAGAGTGAGAGACAGAAAGAGAAAGAGAGGGAGACAGCGAGAGAGACACACACACACGAGAGAGCGCAACCTTTTTCTTGCTCAAGCTCATCAAGTACGGGCCAGGGCTCCTGAAAACGCAGGGATTACCAGGGTACTGGGGCTGTCCTGGCCTGGGCCGCCTCTGCTCACTCCTGCACTGCACGCTACACTGCCCTGCTAAAGCACTGCACATGGTTCTCACACACACACACACACACACACACACACACACACACACACAAACACACACACGCACCCAGTCATGCTTGATCTATGGTTCTCATCTCTCACTCACAAAAACGTTCACATGGATGCATAACACATGGATACACAAAGGCAGATACTCTCTCTCTCACACACACACACACGGTGTTACAAAGCTGTATTGGTTTTTAAATCTAGATTGATGTTTTGTACTTTAACGTGTGATTTTCGGCCTCAGTTTGTTTGTGAACCTTACAGTGAAGATGAGCCGTAGAGAAACAGACTCCACTTGGTATACATGATGTAAAGAGTTGGGTGAGATTACTTTGAAATGTAGTCAGTTACTGAATACAAGTTACGTGGCAGTTTGTGTGACCAGTAACGTAATCCATGTAATCTAATCTGAGTACCTTTGGACAAAGAAAAAGAAGAAAATGGACAAATCCACATAAAAAGTTTTGGTTAAAACGCATTTGTGCATATTCAGCATTAATCCAAATGATAGAAGCACACTTTCATTAGTTAACAGAGCATCGTCTTTTAAGATAAAAGTTTTCAAGTTTTGAAATGGTCATTACTGTAAAATTCTTAATCAAAAATAATAAAGTAATCCATTGTAATGACACTATGATGTAATTAACACCTGTAAATTGTTCCAATATGTTACACGGGGCCCCTTTAAGTCTCCTGCAATTGCACATGTATTGAAGAACATGAACCACTGACCTGTAATGATGTGACTGAGGATATACTGTTCTTAATGTTTCTGCCTGAATAAACATCCCACTGCCCTCAAGACACCTACAGGAAATCCCCTGGCCTCCAGCGCTGCTGCCAGGGATGTTGCAGGGTTCATCCACAAGAGTGAACACCGAGCCGAGGTCACGTCCTGCGGAGATAAGCGCCGTAATTAAACAATTAGGAGGTGAGACTCGAGGTCATTTGATGGGGTCTGTGGCTTTGCCTTGAGACCAGGCTGTTCCTCGTTACAAAACTGCAGGTTATTGTGGAAAAGAAAGATGACTGTCTTGGCTGTAGTACCACTTATCTGTGACATCTGAACTGCAGGTCAACAAAATGTCAATGACTGGCACCATCATGAGAATAATTTGACATTTTATATTTATTCCCTTGTTTCCGAGAGTTTGAAGAAAATATTGATGGTGTACTCACTATGTTTGTTAAATATGATGCTAGAGCCAAGAGACGACTAGCTTAGCTTGAATCGAGTAGACAGATTAAAAAAGTCGCCTCTAAATTGCATTTATTTAACACATTTTAATCTATCTCTATGGACTAGATTTGCATAGCCTTGCCCACATCAAAGTGCTGTCACGGCATAGACCATATTAATGCGGTGTCCATTTTAGTCTAATGTATTGCTCAGGGTGAGAAGCTCAAAGGCGAACCCGACGTGTTTGAAGTTTGTGAATTTAAAGGGGCAAAATGGCCCGCAGAGCTGCCTGGATACCGTGAGCGTAGATGTAAGATGTGATCTCTGTGCTCATACTCCACTGCGTACCAGGGTCAGCCAACAGGGAGATGCATAACTACTTTTAAAGGTGCACTATGTAGTTTTGGCGAAGAAATCAAAAGAGAAAGATCTTCACCGACTGCTTATTTTTCCTCTGAGAACAGCTTGTTTATTCAGTTATGGAAAAGATAAATATTGTTGAGTTTGTTTTTCTTCCCCCTTTAATACTGGGAGTTCCTGGAGGACTGGTGAGGTCCATCAAGTTCAACAAGGGCCACCAAGACAAGAGCAAGCGGCAGAAATCATGCACTTGTCTGCTCCGGAGAGATGCAGTAGCGGACACTTAGGTGGCACTTTTGTCTCAGGATGAAAAGGAAATACTTTAATCAGAAAAACATATTCACTACCTATATCTTATATTAAAAGACAAACAATAACTGATTCAGTAAACGGTCAGATAACCAAATTCAATTACAACTTTAACTGAATACACACCCAATAAAATCGGATCCAAAAAAACAATATATATATAATCATATTTTGAGGGGTGTGATTCAGTTCAGATAGTTAACTGAAGGCTGCAAACACTGCCTGTTGGCTTTACTATATGAGGCACTGTGTGTTTGAGGCATTCCTGGAAGGCTATGTGGACCAGACTGGCAGACTGGGTCGTGATGAGTAACAGCTTACCGCAAAGGAGAACGAGGGGCTGGTGTGTGGGGCTGCATGGGTGGTGTCGTCTCTGTGTGTGTAATCATACTTTGGTGTGTTAGGAGAGCTGACAATTTTTTTTCACGTCGTGAATTAAAGCTGTTCCCTCTAGCATTTCCATCGCCCTGAAGTTGTCCTCGAGCGGCACAGAGTATCAGTGAGGTCACAGTGACATAGACGAGTCCTCGGTTAGACGTCAGAGTTTCGGCACAGAGAGAGGTGGGCTCAGAAACAGAGACAAGGACTCTCATTCAGTGACTCCGTGTGTCCCTGCAGCGCCGTCTTTCAACGTGCACTTCTCACTCTTTCTCCTCAGCTCCTCAGCTTGCTTTTGACCGGATCTTGTCCCTTACTTCAGAGAAACGTAAAGGCAACTCACCGTAAAACATTCATATTATTTATTAACAAGTATTACTGAGTCCAAAAGAGTGTGTACATGCTCATATCAACATTATCAACAGCACTTGTCGTCCACCTCAAAGCAGCCACTGGTCCTAGCATTGCTTGGTGGTGAGAGATGGACAGCTAGCCTGCAGCAGACACACAGCAGCCGGCCTCAGAGCTTTATTACACTGAGAGAGAGAGGAGAGCAATGATAAGACCCGGCCTTTACACAGACTGATAGAGTAGGGCACACACACACACACATGCTCAGCACACACACACACACACACACACACACACACAGACAAATACAAGCATGTATTTGTGTGAGATTTGTTTGAGTGCCAAGACTAAATGTTCAACCTTTATCAGGAAAATTCATTAAAGCAGAAAGGTCAGAATAAAACTAGTTCCAATAGCTGGATGCTATCCAACAGCTTAGAGGATGATGTTAAAGATCCCCTCCTCACATGTACATGTACAGATGCACAGATTTTGCAGGGGAAAGAAGTATAATTACCACATTAAAAATCCTTAAAGTGGCAACTACTCCTTCGTCCTCATCAAAAATTCCAGAATATATGAGCATGCAAACATTTTTCATTAACTGCTGGCCACAATTGGTCTTCTACTTCACTGTAAAGTTTATGATTAGGATATATGCAATGGAGGCTTCAAGTTCCCCACATCATACTTGTATATGTTGAATATTGGACCAGTATCGGTTTCCAAACTACTTGTGATGTAACAAACAACGCTCAAAGGCCCGCCTCTTGAAATCTGACCTTCAACCTTCTCCTGCCGAAAATGCGGAGTGAATTCTAAAATTGCTTTGATTTCACTGTCTTACCAACTGTCTGGGTTTTAATTGGAGATCTTTCAGTATACGGACATAAGCTCTATGCTCTAACCACATGAGGGCTCTAACCCACATTTAAAACTTTAATAAGTACATTTCATGATCCGTTTTGGTCCTTAAAGTTTCGTGAATGAGGCCAAATAAGTTCGCCATCCTGCCAAAAGCCTCTTTCTGCGACCGACATATAACTTAATATGTATCCGAGCGGCTGGGTGATCTCGAGCCATATATTTTCCTTGACGTGGTTGTTTAGGTAGTCCTTGTGGTGTTTGTCATACAGCGTTGGATGCTATGAGACCAAACTGATAAGGTTTTGACCTGGACAACCGCAAAAACAAAGGATTACATTGGTCAAATATATATTTCTGCAGGTGTAAATCTGCTCACATCGAGCTACATCTGACTAGTTTTTCCCCAGCACAAATTTTCTGGAGTACAACCCAAAAAAATCAGTTTTCATAAATTTGTGTGTTAATTCTAACTTGCAAAAAAATCTAATCTGTGCTTGGTATGCAAAGGCTTTTAAAGAAAAGCTTTACAGCAACAGAATTTAAACCACTTGGCTGGCAGTTCTAACAAGTAAGAGTGTGTTATTTTGTGACCTGTACTCTACCCACTCAACTAGGAGCCGTGCTGGCACCACTGAAGGCATTAACATTTACAAGGACAGAGGTTGTAATTACAAACAGATTTTTTTTTTTAAAACCAGCAGGCATCATCCAATCAACCATGTCTATGGATTTGTAAAGTTTGTAAATATGTCAAAGTGAGGAGATGAGGGGTCAAACCCCTCAAAATGTATACTTTTAGCAATTAATGTGAAAACAGCCCTTTTAGAAACTCTGCATATATCCTACACAGTGAAGTTCAAACATTATTCTGAAGGAATAAGGAGAAAAACACATTTTTGACTTGGAAATCTTGAAAATACTAGACTATCATGGGATATTAATTATTGAGATACTGAGTAAAAAAATCCCCTCGCAGATGTTAAAGCCAATATCAAACTCACTGTTGAATATCCAACACGTTTTGTCCCCCTACCCGAGCCATGTCTGCTGAAGAGACTTAGGGGCAGAAGTTGCAGTGTTTACCACCCAGTCCCACACCCGCTCCCTCCTCATTGTTCCCGCTGTTGTCCGAGTCCGGCTCAGACAGGTGGGATCAGCACCCATTATGTTCTTTAAGACTCCTGCACACACACAAAAGAACATTAGTCTGCAGGTAAGAGAGCTCACTAAGCAGATACCCACACAACTGGATGAAGACGCACACATGCAGTCAGAAGCACACGAGTTGTCTGCATGTTCTCCTATGTGAGTTTCTTCGTTGTGCTCCAATTTTATGTGTTCGACAGATATGTAACTTAAGAGGACTGGATGCTCTCATACCTATGATAGCCAGCCAGTGTTCACACAGCCTTTAAACCATGCATTGTTAGCTGAGATTAGCTCCACCCGGGCCACGACACTGATAAGGGAATAAATGGTAAACAATACAAATTGATACATAAATGTCTATTTGTTTTGTTTTCTGACAACATATGAGAGGGAGACATAATCTTTAAGGTAGTTTGTACAGGCTGAAAGTATATTAACTTGATAGCATTGTCACTGAGTGTGTTCTTACACTGACAGTGAATACAGACCCTTACACCCATCTAGTGGTTAAAGGAACAACTGTAGTCTTCCCCGTAAATCAATGCAAAGCAGATGATTCATTCTCTTTTAGATAAATATTTCTGACTGGTGCCCCTGTAGAGTCTGGACACAATAATTTGAAAACCTGTACAATATAAGGCAATAGTATTTATTAGTAGCAATAGGACTTTTACCAGCAAGTCCCATTGAGATCAAAAATCTCTTTTACGAGAGGGTTAGGGTTAAATCAGTACAAAGTGACAACACATTAAAATGCTACATATAAGACACAATAATACAGAACAGCTATTCAAACACAGTTCCCCCCTGAAGAATATGCTTCCTTCAACACATTTCTTATGATGCCCTTTAAAATTCATCGGTTTATGCTAATGTGTTTAATTTTAGATCTCTTTGCAAGTCACTCCAATATCCAGGTGCATAGTATGAAAATACAGTTTTTCCCAAATCTGTTCAAACCAGGTGTACATTAAGAATCAACCACTTGAAGGAGCGTAGCTGGTAACTCTCAGAGCTAAATCAGAGGAGTGCAGAGGTAAATTGGAAATTTACCCGGTAAACAATAAAATATACCAGTGCTGTGTCTGTGAAAAGTCAGTGACATCCAACCAAACGAAACTGTGGAGGCACAGGTGGCACCAGGAGCAGCAAGCCCCCTTAGTGCCCCCATGGATGCCCAGATGGCAGATTATGGTATAGATGATAAAGTGCCCTCTAGGTGCCCCAGCAGTGGACAAAATGTGGTGAAATGCATTTCGTGACTGTAAATATGTCATGACTTTCTGTGGGATGGTGCCCCACCACATACTGCTGGTGGCTCTTTTTTCGCGCCTGGCCCTAAAACGTCCTGAGTAAGAAAGCATGGGTAGAATCCAGGGAAATCAAACAAAATTGATGTAGCGGTAAGATAGCAGTGTTTCGCAATGTCGTCGCTCAGAGCTAGACATGCAAATTGCTCTGTTGTTGGTTGTAAAAATCAACATAAGTGCCTATATTCTGTCCCAGCTACAGAAGAACAGAAGAGACAGTGGTTCTGTTTCATTTTTAATGACAACGTGCCGGCTACGGTTCGTGTAAGTTTGTTTGTGTGTGCTAACCACTTCACATCGGACTGCTTCAGTAACGAGGGTCAGTACGAAGCTGGCTTTGCCTCGACACTGACCCTCGTAAAAGGATCAGTACCAACCATACTGGACCCAGCAACTGCACCCGAGCCACAGGTAAGTGTCGCCACGTTTTGATAGTATTTACAGTTGCCGAAGAACTGCAAGTTATCTTTACCGTTAGCACGAGCTAGCATTAGTTACATGGTAGTAACTGTAACAACATATACGAACAAACTAAGTAACATATTCAGAAACACTAACCGTTCTGAAACGTCCTGCTGCAGCCACAGAGTCTGTACAGCTGCAGAATCGGACCCAGAAGGAGATTCTGGGTCAAACTGGTCTGGTTGAACGACAGCATCTCGGCAAGCCATAGCGATATACATCCACCGTAAACATTAGCGCATGCTACCACTAGCTTAAGCGGCATCCTCTCCCTGAGAGGGGCGTGTAGCAGGCAATGCAGGCGTTAACAAACGGAGCTCATTAGCGTTTAGAGGTGCAGGCACAGAAACAGCCTGCTCTCAGTAGAGCTCACTTGAGCAACTTTTAGACAGCTGAAATTCAGGACCACGGATGGGTTTGGGGCAATACATTTCGAATACAATGTTGTTGGACTTCTGACAGCTGTGTGAAATTGATGAAAAACAGTATAATATGGGACCTTTAAAAGACTATAGCCTATAAGTGATATGGAGGACTGAACAAAATCAGAATTACATAAATAAATAGATATGCCATTAAATGTGACAAAAAATATAATACAAAAATAATGTTGGCATTAATTAATTTATGAAATGTGACATGAATAGATCTTTTTGCGTTAATTTCCCTTTATATGTATTCACCTCTGTATTCTTTCTTTTTATATATGTATTTACATTCCCATTTAATTTGTCCTTTTGATTTAATAATGTATTTGCTTTTATACATATATTTCTAATTTTGGCAGCTTCTATCCTCCATATACGAGTTCTGTAAGGTTCACCATAGACTGCAACAAAATACGGCAGCAATGGACTTTTACAGTCAAGTCAAGTTAAGTCCTCTGATGTTTATCATTTACTACCATCACTGTGACTGATCACACTCCGGTACAGTAGATGTCAGCATGCAGGCTTCCGTAGGTGTTGCGATGATGTAAACGAAGAAGAGGAAGAGGAACGGAAGCGTCAGTTCGTGTTTTCGCCCGGCTACAAAAAAAGGCGTGCAGGCGGTTTGCTTCAAAACATTATGGCGTCGAGACGAAAAACAACAGTGCCAAGTGGTTTAAAAAGTGTTTCCACTGACGCTAAAAGGTAGTGCTCATTGTATATTTATCCGTCTTTAACGCGACTGTTGTGTATTTCTCAAATGTCTGTCCAGTTTGATTTTTATAAGAATTAGATGAAGAGAAGACCCAGCCAGTCTTCTTCGTAAATACACAATACTACCTTTTATTTAGCAGTAACTTCATCTTTTCACTCAGATAAACCAGCCGTAATGCCAAAAAGTATGTTGTAAAAGCAAGTAAATGTACACGCCTCTTCTGTTCGTTTGATTTGTGACATCTTAACAGTAGCTAAGCTAACTGTGTAGCTTAGCTCCAGGGTTCCGCTCCTCTACCAAAGTAAACAACGGTTCTTGTTTCTACATTATTTCAGTTGACGGCTCATTTTTTGTTTGTTTTCAGCTCGAAAAGTGGGAGCAATGCTAATAAAGCGAACAACAGTGGAGCTGGGAAGAAAAGTGTCAAACGTAAGTACTCGTATAGTTTTACGAAACTAGTCTGAATGTAATGAACACATAATGTTAGTTGTGCTGTCACTTATCAGACGTGATAACATAACATGACACACACCTATCTCTCAGAATTTCATCTACAGGATGACCTTTTGGCAGTGGTGGAATGTAACTAAGTGCTGTACTTTATACTTTAATTCGACTACATTTTGAACTTTATACTATCGAGGTGAAGTTAGTTTTAGGTTAGATATTGCACTGACATTCACTCTGGACATATGTTCAGTTAGGGTTAACTAATTTGAATTATTGTCATTTGTTCTTTCTTTATTAATATCTCTTAATCACTCTTTAGCAACCGTGACTATCGTCAAGTCTCGATATATGCAGGCTGCTGAGAAGACATCTCTTTCAAAGGTAATACTATTTCTTGTGTTTTTCTGTTTTCTCCTAACATACATGAATACAATTTCTAGATGCTTAGATAAATAATGTTAATATCACCCTCTTTTGCTTGTGCAGCTAAACATTCTTACTTCTATTTTTCTAACGAAACTGAAAAAAACACAACCGTACCCCTTTCTGAGTTCAAGTTTCTCACTTTAACCAAACTAAGACGAGCTTAATTGCCTCCAAACCACGTCGTAAAACACACTTCATCTGTCTTGGTCAAAACAAATCCTCATTCACAGAGTAATATGTTAAAATATTTCAGCGCTCCACGCTGTTTTTGCCCACTGCTGATGTCACACTCCTCTCCTGCTTCCATATTTGAAAAATTACACCTGTAATGTTGTCTTTGTTTTTTTGTTGTCACACTTCTGCTGTCACACCTTTGTATCTAATTGCACTCATTTATCTAACAGAGTAACTCGCTGACAAATGAGTCTATTGCTGCACCGCCAAGGCCTTCCTCACCTAAACCCAGTGGTGTCAAACCAAAGGTGGGCACTCCACCAAGACGCTCACTGGCCCCACAGGCTCTCGCAGCATGTAAGTATTTCCCATAGTGTTCATTGTGAATGTGAATTTTCACAATTGTTTATGATAGGAAACTGCATTTGTCAAATTCATTTTATTTTAGAGTCGTATACTCTACCAGCAATTATATTAACCCCCAAGCACTGAACTTCTTTAAAAGGACTTTATTTTTGTAATGGCTACAGTTTATTATTGATACTTTGATTATGTATGATTATAGCTATTATCTTCCTTACAGCAAGGATGTCAAGTGACACTGAACCGTCACTGCTTGGGAGAAGTATTCTACAGTCCACTTTCTCAGATGGACACTTCCATCGACCAGATTTTGATATTTCAGTTATTAAAGGTAAACTGATTTAAAGCCCTGCGATGATAGCGGTTATCTACGAATGTGGTTGTCCTTTAACAGCTAACTTTAAAAAAATAAAAATAATCTATCTATTTCTTTAAGAAAAAACAGTGATTGAAAAAGCAAGTGAACCTGAGAGAAATCCAGAAAATGACAAGAGGCAAATTGAGATGCAAACATTCCTCTTGGCCTACCTCACAGCTAAAGTAAGTCTTTCAGTGTATCTGATCATTCACAGTATGCCTTCATGCTGTGAATGATCTGACTCCACCTTTTTAATGTTTGATTTAAGATGGAGAGCAATACTATGAAGCTCAAGGCCAAGGCTGAGGCAAGGATCCTGCAGGAGATGGCGGAAGAAGAGGCGTTGCATAATGAGGTTCAGGAGAAGAAGCGCCAGTACCTCGTCATGGAGAAGGAACGGCTAGTGAATGAGATGCTGGATTTGCAGGTCATGAATCAACTTCTTTGTAGTTACATTTTTAAAATGTGGCCTGTTTTAAAAGTACTTTGTGCATTTGGAAAGCGCAACGAATTTTGCTTTTCTATTTGTAAATTATGTCCGATTAAACAACTATACTGACTAATATTTATATTTTTTTTATCAGATTGCTGCACTCACCCCTGTGGCTGAAGCTGCCAAGCAGTTCACAAAGGACTACAAGTGTTTTGCAACAGCTGTTGACAGCACCCGACATGAGCTGCCTGTCAAGAATTTCTACATTGACGGGGACAGAAGGGAATTTCTAGGTTGTTATTACTATGTATAAAAGTTTCATTGAAAAGTTAAAGTTACACAGAACTGAACAGTGAAAAAGTCATCAAGACTGTGTGTCACTGCCAACATAAGATCTGAAGACTTTCTCTGACATTGGTAAATTCTTATTAGTGCATGGAAAATATCTGATATTACCTTTTTTCAACACAGGCCTGTCCCCTTCAAACCAGTATACAAATGTGCAAATCTCTAATGTAGATAGCCATCATTTTCCTGACTATGTCAGACTTTGGTGTTTGCTCCTGGATTTTGAGGATTTGTCACATAAACTGATTGAAATTAAAATAATCTCTTTTAATTATTGCATTATTATTGTACCAGTATAGCTCTTGTACACAGCAAAGGACACGTTTTATGTGTTTTGCTGGAACTGATGATAAATGTTATGTGAATCGTAGCCTTCTGTATCTTATCTCCATCCATTTTAGATAAAGCTGAGGCTTGCCTGAGGGAGAGTGAGAAGTTGCTGGTGGAGTGCACAGAGGGCGATTATAAAGACAACAGCACCTCTCTCGAATGCCTAAGGGACATGAAAATGACATCAAGGGACATCAGTCAGCAAGTTTCAGGGTAGGCGCACATATAAAGAAACCTGGTAAAACTGTGAATACATTATCTGCTCTGCACTTCACTGCATAACTTTTTAATTAATTATGATTATAATAATTAATTCAGTGGCACCTAAAATGCATCCTGAGTGACCAGGCTGGACTTGTGCTTAAAAAGTGGTGTTTCCCTTTTCTTAGGGCATTTTCAGAGCTGCTGGAGATGTCATCGTTGGTCTGCCGCCACACAATCCAAGTCCAGCAGTCCACAGAGGAAGAATGGCTTGGTGCTGCCAGAACCCAAGAGCTCTATTGCCCCAAACAGTGAAAGATTATCATACAGCATGGGATACACAGTACATGCACTTTCCATACCCCTCCACCCCAGAGGTTCCCCCAGTTTGGATTCATTTGTGCCATTAATTTTTTTTATGTGGTCTGTGTGAATTGTTTTCAGCATCTCTATTATGAAATATTGCAAATGTTGAACAATGACTGATTCTATTTTGTAGCTGCAACATTGTTAATAAAATACAATAAAAAAAGAATGAAAATTTAAATGAACTGTCAACATGGGCATTTTAATGAGAAGCAGCAATATGCAACAAGGTGATATTCTACTTTTACGTCGTGTTAAACAGCTGCAAAAAAACCCACCTCGATCTGAATGGATTTTACTTAATCAATTCACGAGAACAGTTTTAAGAATTAGTGGTCATGAACAAGTTTCTTGTTACCTGAATATTACTAATGTTTTGCATCCAGATCCATGCATTATCCCCTGCGAAATTAACAAAAAATGTTAAAGGGGCAATATGTTGTCTTAGAGAAATTCAAACAAGAGTTGTATTATTGACAATATTAACGGGGTAATGATACAAACTCAAAAGTATAGTATAGTATAGTATAGTTTTTTCCATAACTGAATAAACAAGCTGTTCTCAGAGGAAAGTAAGGTCCCCAGAACACTGTTTGAAGCAAAAGTAAAAGAGTATGAAATTGTGTTGTTCTTTAAGACCAGTTTGTTTATTCAGTCATGAGAACAAAGAGTTTGTTTATTTGTTTTGTTTAGGCATTAATAACATCAGTCAATGAAGATCTTCCAATTAAAATTTCTTCCCCCAAACTACAAAGTGCCCATTTAAAGAAAGTAAGAAAAAAACTCCATGGATCCATCCCTTTATCCGGGTCCGCACCAAAAGTTAATGGGGTGGTTTTCTGGACTTAGACTCATCCTCCATCTAAGTTTCATGGATATTCATTCAGTAGTTTTTGTGTAATCCTGTTGACAAACCAACCAACCAACCAACAAACAGACGGGTGAAAACTTAAAATCCCTGGTGGAGGGAATATATTTAATGATCTCATACAGAGGCATTGTTGAGTCCAGTTCTGAATTTTCTTTTGTTCCCATATTTTTGTCTTCATATATGACAATAAAATATAACAGGGCAGACACAAACTGAGGATAGTGTAAAGTTTGGAGATTTTGGAGACAAAATGTAAAGATGACGCCTTCAACTGTTGTAAAGCCATCGCGGCCTGTTCCGGATGTGACGTTACGCCAAAACAACAATGACGCATTTGTATTGGACGACACTGGAAAGTGACGACCGGTCTGTGCTGAAGGACCAATGAACCGGAGGAGAGCGCCTCGACGCATGTAAGCACACGGGCTTTATTTTACACTTATCTAACATTTCGTTGAAAAATGGCTTCCAAAGTTAGCTGTTTTATCTTATGTTGTCGTTTTTCTTGTAACTTGAGTATTGTTCGATTACAGAAACGCTATTCGCACGTTATCTGTCGTTGGTAGCTAGCTAACTGTCGTAGCTAGCTATGACCATACACATGTCAATCTTTATGACTACTAGACATTAGCTAGGCAGTGAACTCGCCACCACTACATGCTTGTGACACCTAGGTTATAGTGGTTACCAGCTACAAACTAACAGCTGGTTAAAAGTTGGTATCGTGTCCTCTGTTAAATCACTTCAGAAAATACAGCAAACAAGTCAAAGAGATCAGACAGCTAGCATGACACCTATCACTCTGTTTTTCAGATTCAGTTTTGTTTGTGGAATATATGGACTGTCTTTATATTGACTTAAAATCCATATGAGTTACGATATGACTTTATCGATTACTCATTTCACTTTGTTTGACCAAGAAGGACTATAAACACATGATGTGTAGTTGTGTCAGAATCGGATTCTGATTCTGATACAATCACACATCATGTGTTTATAGTCCTTCTTATACTTAATACTCATTTCACTTTGTTTGACCGAGAAGAAGGACTATAAACACATGGTGTGTAGTTGTATACTAAATAGAGTCTATAAGAATAAATATAATTGCACAGAGACATCAGGTTGCAGAGGAAGCAAAAAGGAAACTGCACAGTGCAAATATGAGGGCTGTACTGTATGCATATATGTATTCAATTAATATGAATATATAGTGCAAGGTAGCTTGAAGTTCAAGTAGTGGGTTATGGTGGTTTTTAGCGACAGATACTT
>OMLP01015264.1:27377-59426 GCA_900302685.1 Spondyliosoma cantharus | reverse complement strand
ACCTATCACTCTGTTTTTCAGATTCAGTTTTGTTTGTGGAATATATGGACTGTCTTTATATTGACTTAAAATCCATATGAGTTACGATATGACTTTATCGATTACTCATTTCACTTTGTTTGACCAAGAAGGACTATAAACACATGATGTGTAGTTGTATACTAAATAGAGTCTATAAGAATAAATATAATTGCACAGAGACATCAGGTTGCAGAGGAAGCAAAAAGGAAACTGCACAGTGCAAATATGAGGGATGTACTGTATGCATATATGTATTCAATTAATATGAATATATAGTGCAAGGTAGCTTGAAGTTCAAGTAGTGGGTTATGGTGGTTTTTAGCGACAGATACTTATTTTAAAATTTGAAGGAAACAAAATGTAACTAACTTTCAAAGGTTCAGAGGCAGTGGAACATGCTTAAATGGGCACATGTAGTTTTGGAGAAGAATTTAACCTCAGAATTTTAATGTTCACAATCTTAATACAGAAATAATGCAAACTGTGTTTGTTTTTTACCCAACTGAATAAACAAGCGTTTTTCAGAAGAAAATAAGGTCCCCAGAACACTCTTTGAAGCTAGAAATGTGGCAGGGTCCGCCACATATAAACAAAGTAAAACAGTATAAAAGTGTGTTGTCCTTTTAATGTCAGTTTGTTAATTCAGTCATGAAGACAAAGATAGTGTGTTTATTTAAGTTCTTAAGGCATTTAAAAAAAATCAGTCAATAAATAAAATTTCCTGCCCAAAACTACATAGTGCCCCTTTAAGGTCATGTCTCTTTATGTGTCAATCAGTGATCTACTGACAGAACAGTTGGTCAAGAAAACCATAATTAGCATTCTGTAAATTAAGATAAAGGTATCTAAGTATGCAACAGCAGTCATGAGTTAGTTGGCACAGGTTGTCAGCTGTCAAGGAGGGCCACCACACAAGAGAAGAAGCAGTTCTCCTGAATGTTTGTTGTATCTGATCCTTAACAGAATAAATATTCCACTAATGACCAACCTGTTTCCCTCAAGCAGCTCTCATTCTCAGAGGAGAGATGCACCGGCAGGAGGATACTGTAGGCAGCGGAGTCAAGAGCAATGGCGAGGTCAAGACAAAGCACAGGTGAGAGAGGTGGAGGAGGATGAGAGACGTCAGCAGCAAGGGAAAGAGACGGTACCCCGGGGGGCCTGCCAGACCATGTGCCCTGCTCGCGAGCTGCGGGACCGTGAAGCACAGAACTGCCTTCACCGTTTCGAGATCGTCGCGGGCATGGAAAAAGTTCGACGGCCCAGGGGAGACCCCTTGCGTGCAGTCAAAGAATATTCCAGACCAGCAGCTGGGAAAGACTCGACGAACCCCAATGACCTCCGTCCACCTGCTGTGTTACTGAAAACCGTGTGTTACCTCATTGATGACATCGCTGCCTCCCCTCAACTGCATCCTTGGACTGAGGCTAGTAGTATTTCCATATCACTTTCCCACTCACCAAGTTTTCATAACTCATATATTATGGAAATATTTTGCTTAAAATCTATATTTTTGGGATTATCTACACACCTTTAATGACAGTTGAGACATCACTTCACACCAGATCAGCCTTATGTCCAGGAGCCTATTCTCTAAAGGATATAACATGATCATACAGCAGTGGGCAAATAGTAAGTTTTTGGATGCACAGTGAAATTGATAAACTTAAGAACAACACTTCTTTTACATAGCACTAGCTGTGTGTTACGATGCCTGACAAACTGACAGAACTTTCAGTGGCAATAGAATTTGCATAAATATCAGAGACACTGAAGTGAAAATAAGAATTTATAGATCTAGGATGAAGTGTAGTAAAATTGATCGTGACATGGCTGATTAGTTACTAAGAACTAAGAACACTGTCACATTGAAGCTGCAATCATGAATACACAAACATTACACTCTTCACAACGTGTATCTTTTTCTTAAAGAGTAACTTGTCTTCCAGGTGTACAGCTTCATCTTTGATCGACTGCGTGGGGTGAAGCAGGACATGATCATCCAGAGGGTGACTGGGTTGCACTGTGTGGCCATTTTGGAGCGGACAGTGCGATTCCTCATCTATGCCTCTTATCGGCTTTGTGGTGAGCCCCTGCGGCTGTACGACCCGCGAATCAACGACACACACCTACAAGAGAACCTGAGCTGGCTGTTGGATTGCTACGCAACCGGAACAGGATCCCATCCTAACCAGGAAGAGTTCCAGGCTCTTGGTCTCCTATACAACTTGGGTTGGTTTCCATGTTTGATAATAGCTTAAGACTTGAGAAACATTTGGCTTGTATGTATTTTCATGCATGTCTAGGCATTATGTAGATTAAAGAAAGATATTTAATTCAGCCAGTTTATTAAGTCACAAAAATGAAGAGCCGTTCTCTTCTGATTAAAATGTCTTCCCCAAACCTACATAGTGCCCCTTTAAGGCAGGTGAACTGGAGTCTGAGTTATATGAAGATTTTAAAAAAGTATATAATTCAAAGGGTGGTCACCTGAAATGTGTTCATCCAACATGATTAGGATCATTTCTTCATGCTTACTTTCCTCTCCTTTGTCTCCTGCAGGTTCAGCTCGTGCCTCGCAGCACATCATGGAGCTCCCTGAGTGGCTCCGCCGCTCCCCTACCGTCACGCTCGCTCTGTCCATCAACAGAGCTTTCCTGGAGAGAAACCCTGTACGTTTGCTCCGATTGGCTCGTAGGTTGAACTTTATGCAGAGCTGTGCTTTACACCATCACCTGGTGGCCTGCCGCAGAGATTTGCTGCTAATATACAGCCACGGATACAACAGCCGCAACTGTCGCTTTCCTCTTGACACACTCGCTCAGCTCTTGTCCTTAGACACATTGCCTGCAGCCCAACTCTGTCAGGCGTACGGACTGGAGGTAAACCAGGAGAACCAAGTGGTTTTCTCCAAAGCTGGGTTCGCAGAGCCTGCACAAGGAGACCTGCACTGCAATCTGTATCACAACATAGTGACTGAGAAACAAAGAGACCTCACCATCAAGAACATTATTCACGGTTGTGCTTGAGACAAATGTCAAGAGCAAATCAGCAATACAGCTAATGTGGGGCTCTATTTGTTTTGTAAGGGAAACGATCATGTCGCTTTTGTCACTCCATGGGGAGTGCAGCTGTTCTGTCATGTGATTTAATCTTTGTGTTTTTTGTATTTTGTATTTGAGCCTCATGGCTTCTTCAAGGATGCCCAAAAGCCAGTACGTTTTCCTAATGAAATTCTTTAGATTATACATGTTCAACACAAGGGTCGGAGTCGTTGTTAAGCTAAGGGTCCACCGTGCTCTTCCTGAGAGAGACCGAGCTCAGAAAACATCTCCCCTCTTGGCTCTGGATGGGCTCATTCATCCTCATGCACTTGCTGCCTGATTTACTTTAAAGATGTGAATAATATGTTACGTTATCACTGGTCAAATGTTGTTATAATGTCAGAAAACTGTTTGAAAAATCTGCTGTGA
The DNA here is from genome assembly GCA_900302685.1 of Spondyliosoma cantharus. Classification (NCBI taxonomy): domain Eukaryota; kingdom Metazoa; phylum Chordata; class Actinopteri; order Spariformes; family Sparidae; genus Spondyliosoma; species Spondyliosoma cantharus. Next base: position 55,935 of record OMLP01015264.1, on the reverse strand, counting down.
AACAGTGTTCAATCATTTGTTTTTATCAGTGCAGTACCTCAGAAGCATTTCAAAAAACTTTTCTACCTGAACCGTTTTGGTTCTTCAGCTCATCCTTGCTGCATTTAAAATCATTTGCCACTAGAGGGCAGCAGATATTTGTAAAGGGGGAACCTCCTCCTCAACGCACTGCAACAAGTAGGAAAAAAGGAAGTGAATAAAATTGAGATAATCCTGTGTAAAGTGTTTTTTAATTTGTGTTAAATTTACACTGTGCTTTCTTAGTTTGGCAGTCTTGTGTTGTTTTCAAACTCGGAAGGATTGTAGCTTTCAAATATGTAAAATGTGCAGGTTATTTAGAAAAAAAAAAAAGGTCTGAGCTGCAGCAGGCTCCTCACACACACACACACACACACACACACACACACACTGGGGTTAGTCATGCTCTCGCAGCACAGGAGTGAGAGGAGGTATTGAAGTGAATGGAGCGCAGGCTGACGCCGATCGCCTCCCGGAAAGAAGAGAGGGGGGGAAAAAAAAACAGATCCACCGACTTGAGAGAGAATCACCAGGAACCAATTGGGGAAGAAGCGAGAAGTTGCAGGAGAATTTTTTTTCAATTTTTTTCTTCTTCCTTCCATGTCAAACATTGCTTTTTACAGTGACATTTGCGAGCTTGAAGTGGGAGGACGCTCACAATTTGTAATGCTGAAATATGAGAGAACGGAACCGGGGCGGGTGAAGGCACATGGGAGAGGACTGTCCGTGTACTCTGGGCTCTAAGAGAAAAAAGAAAAAAAAAAAGAAAACACACGGTTTGCTTGGAACAGGATTTGACGAAGTGGGATGATTACAAAAAGTTGATCTTTGGTTCCGGACGAAAGCTCTGCGCAGCCTACCACGCCAAAGCAGCCTCAATGGATAGATAGACAGACTTGAGAGGGGCTGCAGACACAAGACTGTTGAAGATTCATTTAACTTTTTCATCAGAGTTGGAAGATTCCGACCTCCTTCAAGAGAGAGAGAGAGAGACGAGGAGGAGGAGGAGGAGGAGGAAGAAGGGGGGAGCCGATAATCCAGCATTATCTCGGTTACTGAGGCCAAAATGTTGCGGTTGTCTCTGACAGCTTTGAGTCTTTCATGGACTTTGTTCATCTGCAACGTGAGCAGAGCTTATGCACAAGAGACGCTGTAAGTAGCCTGTGTTCGCATGCGTTGTCTCTGGAGTGGAGTGGAGGTGCTTTAACCCTCACTGCAAGCACTTCCGAGGCTGAAGTCAGTTCATGTGCAAAGTAGCCTTTTTTTTTTCTGGCAAAGCATCATTCATGGTTTATATCCTGTTTTTCTCTCAGTTTGTGTCTGAATATATGTGTGTCATTACAGGTGATGACACTGCACTGAGTTTATCATCCACTGATGTAGTGATATGTTGAGAGATAACCTGCACTGCGAGCTGTCAGAGAGGTGTTTTTTTTTTTCTAACGCCAGTGAGGTCAATTTAAAGGTTTTCTTCTACTTTATTTGCACCAGGGAACTGGTTAACAGGTTAACAGGAACAGGTTAAATTGGAATCCTGCCTCTGTGTTGCCATCCGTCAGCTGCTTCAGAGCTTCACCCTGACCTTAAGAGTTGTGTTTTTATAGTGAGGAGTTGTCCAGGGAGGAGGCATTGGACGCAGCTCTAGCAGAAACTACTGTCAAATGCAGGCTTGATTCACAAAAGAGAGCTTAAGTCTATCATTAAGTTGTAAATCACTCAGGGTGAAATTTGGGGAAACAAAAAAAAAAAAGTGAAAGACTAAGAGCATCAAGTCATGTGACTGGACTAAAAAAACAAAAAAAACTGACTGTTAAAAGACTGTTTAAAAAAAATCCTAATCAGGCACTGAGCAGCTCTCAGCTGAGGAGGGAAGTTGGGGTGAAAACAATGAGAACTTGAGTACATCGAGCCATGTGACTGAAATAAGCATGGTCTCCACCACCTGATCCAGGCTCATCCAAGAGCTGGTTAAACTCACTGTAGATCAAACGCGCAGAGTCAATTTCCTCGTATTATCTTCCTTCTCCCGAAGCCTTATTTTCCAGGGGATTTTCTCATGACTTTCTCTCTCAGGAACTGCGGATGCCTCCGGCTGTAATGCTGTAGTACTGTAATGCCAACCACCTGATCCTTCTCTCAGGCATGCAATTGGGTTTGTGCTCAAGGCTTTGCTCACTCTTAATTTGTGTGATCTTCGGTTAAGTTTTCAGGGGAGCAGGTCGGCCTGTTTGCCTTAGAAATTAGAGTTGGAATGACTGGGTCAAGTTCTGGTCCGGGTGCATCAGCGCTCTTCTGCTTTAGTTAGTAACACTGGCACTCATTATTCTCTGTCGCCTGAGAGATATACATGGCAATATGGCATATTCTTTCATCCTTCTGAAACTTTAAATTGGGGCTCTTCTTTTTCCACGGTGTTGATAAGCATCACAGAATGACCTTCGCTCTGTGACCTCAGCGACAGGCCGCTTCCCTCAATTAAATGGAATCTCAGTTGTTACTTTTTTTCAAAAAGCAGACGCCAAGGTTCTCTCAGAGTTGCCGGGACCACCCAGCGAGCAGTAAAGCTCATTGGCTGACAGGTAGCTGTGTCCCTGGTAACCATTGCCAATTAAACCTGATCTTTCCGCACAGATCCATGTGGAATGCCTCTGTTTGTATGTTGTTGTGTGGGCCTGTACACACGGGGTGAGGGAGAAACACGGCTTCTACCTCAGGATCAGGGGCGCAAAGTGGTATCAGTGCACCTAATCGCGGAGCATGTTACTGCATATGTCGGCCTCTGTCCTCCTTGTGTCTCTTTGTTCTCTGACCTTTGACCTCTCCTTTATCTTCTGCCACGACCACCTCTCCCTCTGCTTTGCCACTTCTGCTTCTCCTGTGTAATCTCACCCCCCTGCTCTCTCTCCTGTCAGGGGTTACCTGGTCGCCGCACCCTCCGTGTTCCGAGCAGGCGTGGAGGAGAGCGTGAGCGTGACCATCTTCAATGCGAAGGCGGAGACACGCGTCCAGGTACAGCTGTCGGTGAAGGGGCAGGCGATCGCCCACAGCCACGGCTCGGTGCTCGGTGAGAACACATTCTGAAGCTAAGGTTACGTTAACACGGTGCATCACTTGCTACCTGCACTGACGAGTTGAGCTATGAGACAACCCCCCCTCCTCCCTCTTTATTCTGTGATTTATTCAAAGGACCTTGAGATCACACATAGATTGAAGTACGCACATGACGTGACGACGATCCTGCCGCCCTCACTGTGAGCTCCTGACCAGCTCCGCTTTTCATAGGCATCATCTTTGATTGGAGGCATCAGCTCGGCCCACCCCCGCCAGCCACTTAGTGTATACAGTGTGTGATTTGTTTGACAGCACCGTTAATAGATGGTGCTTGCTCTACCTCACAGTGGCACAGAGACAGGCTGCAGCTGGATTTCCTGCTAACCCAGGGTGAACTCAGCCACAGTGTAGCAGCCCTTACTGGATATTAACCGCATTATACAGATGTTCATACAGATTTAATCACATTCATTGCATCTCTCTGTTTCTGTTTCAGACAAAGGCACCATCAAACTGAAGGTGAGCCTGCGACTGCAACTGTGTGTGTGTGTGTGTGTGTGTGTGTGTGTGTGTGTTTGTTTGCATTCTGTTTCCTACAGTGTGCGCACGCCACTTTCTGTTTAGCGGTGACAGCTGCACAGTAGTGAGAGCCTCTTGTCCGCTGTGTGCACATTCCTCAGGCAACATGCAAATCAACACTAACGGTATTTGTAATGCAACATCTGTCTCTGCTCATTCATTGGGAATAAGGTAACAGCCCTCAATGTAATATGCAACAGCTGTTGACATGCATGTATGGTCCGCCGCCCCCGAAGGCTGGAATAGATCAATCTAGTGTACACAACTCGAATCTTCCCCTCTGTCTCTCCCCTCCCTGTAACCCTCCACCCTCATTCTCGTGAAATACAGTCATGGGTAGCGCGATGTGTTATAGCTCGGCATCTTCCTCCTGCGGTTCTTTTTCTTATGCTGTAACTTTTAAGCCCAATCAAGGTGAATGATTTCGAGTTGTGTACAACATTTTCAAGAGCCTTCCCCGTTTGACCTAATTTTCTTTCCAGTAAATCCAGCCCTGATCCTCTTTGTGTTTATGTATTTACCACTAGGTTCCCTCTGGGTTAAGAGGCCAGGCACATCTGAAGGTGTGGGGGAACCGTCACCTCACGGAGGGAGGCTACATCTTCCACAACTACACCACCGTCACAGTGGAGAGCAAGGGCACAGCCGTCTTCATCCAGACCGACAAGCCCGTCTACAAACCCAAACATAAAGGTTCCCTCATAGTGCGACTGGTAGTTAAACAGTTAAACCTCAATTCTCGGCATTTCCTGCACAGAGATGCCGAGAATTGAGGTTCGCGAAATGTGACTGATGAGCCAAAAGATGTTGATGCCGAAAGCCAAAGATGTTAATAATTGCTGTGATTATGTGATTTGATCCTGGCAGTATTTTTAAATCCATCAGATGAATTCAGGCAGTCAATTTATTCAGTTTGGCCAATTCGTTTTTTTTTTAAGAAACCGGTCCGTGATTGGCCATAAATTGATTAATCTGAGAAGAACTTTCTGTAACGCCTAGATATTGTTTATATGCATGAAAAACGTCACATTAAACCTGCTGTATTTAACAATGCTGTGTTTCTTTCTCTGATTTTAGTGCTCATCAATGTCTACACAGTGACCCCTGACCTGAGGCCGGTAAATGACAAGGTAATTCAAAATGTATCTCATGTTGTAATATTAAAAAGATACATTCACCCATCTCCCGTGTCACCTCTGCAACAGAACGACATAATATTTGGCACGAACATACTTTTCCATCTCTAATTGCTGGGATTAGGAGGAGAAACCCAGCCTCCCCGTGAGTGCAGAGTAATGTACAGTTACCTATTTACAGAAGCCAGGCTCGAGTCATTTCTCTTTGGAATGTCAGCAATGGCTCCAAATATACTGTGCAACTGTGCAGACAGACGGTTTATTGATGTTTGCAGCTATAAAGGTCCGCCGCTGGTAAAACGGCAATACTCACTTTCACAGATGGATGATTGTTGGATAAGGAAGGAGCGGGGAGAAGCACTGGGAAGAGAGGGATAGGATCGTCTCTGGGCTTTACAGTCTGATTCATTACATCTTGTGCTTCTTTATGTTTTTTGTTTTTTTTGCAGATCGAGGCGTATGTTTTGGTGAGTGGAAGCTGCCGGGACCACCCAGGGGGACAGTGGCAATTTTAGTTCCCAGCCCGGTCGGAGATTACAGAGCAGAAGTCAGGGCAGCTCACCTAGATAACAGGGTGCTCTTTGGAACAGTAGAAGGATAAACAACATAAAAGGAACCTCTTCTCTTCTCTTCTCTTCTCTTCTCTTCTCTTCTCTTCTCTTCTCGTTTTGCAGATCTCGAGACGTTTCTAGGTCAAAAACAACCTAATTACCTCTTCATAAGAGGCTTAGGGAAGCCCATACATGACTTGTAGTGGATGTAAGGCACATCAGTGTTACACACAGCTCGCCCTGCACTGCTCTTTCCCCACCCACATGCCCACAGACACACCTGGCGGAGATCTACACTCTTTTAGTGTAGTGTAGTTTAGTTTTTTTTTTTTTTACCTGCAGCCAACGAATCACCTGAGGAAAAAGCTGTAATAGTATTTTGACAGCTGTCTGAGCGAGGAGCCAGGTCTCTGGGTCAAGTTCAGTTCAAGGACTGTTAGACCTGTCTTAACAATTTCTGTATATGAGATTCCCTTTGAACACACAGTAGTTTGAAACTTAAAGGGCAACTCCACCAGTTTTACACATGAAAGTTTGTTTACAGGTCTTGGGGAGTTCTGCTTATATGTGGAAATGTAGATCTAATAAATTGCCTCCAGCGATGTCATTTGGGGGCTGAGTTGCATTGTGGGCGATGTAGGCACCAGGTTTTGAAGATTATGTGGAATAAAAGAGGCGATATCAGTGATCACTTTTGATCATTCAGCCATGATGAGTCCAACAATGCAAACTTGCTTTTCAAAACCTGGTGCCTACACTACCCACAATGCAACTTCACTGGAGACAATTCATCAGATTCCATGCAGCTTCCTCTGGAGCCATACAAGGCTTTTTCCACATGTACAGTAGTACTCCACAAGACCCGTAAACACACTTGGTGGACTGGTGGATTGACCCTTTACATGCAGAATGTGTAATCTTAACAGTGGTTTCTGAACTTTGATCCCTCAGGATCCACGAGGATCCAGGATGGTCCAGTGGAAAGCTCTTAAATCCATCTGCTGTGGTGAGCCACGTCTTCTGTATTTGCATCATCACTGTGCAGCCAGTAAATTAAGTTTTACTGAGTTTATAAAGTTCCACATGTACTGTTATTATATGCCTGCTGCGTTCATTCAGTTTTCTGTAATTGTCATATCAGGATTGTATCATGTTAGTCACGTCAAGCAGACAGGCATCGAAGGTGAAACTACATTTCTCTGTCCTTTGTCCTAGGCGTCGTGAACATGAGCTTCCCTCTGTCGGACCAGCCAGTGTTTGGAGAGTGGTTTATCTTCGTGGAGGCACAGGGCCACACCTATAACATGTCGTTTGAAGTGCAGAAATATGGTGAGGCCCTGCACATACAGTACAAAGGAGTTTGGCACAACAGTATAATATTTGTTATCAAGTTTATTTTATTTTATTCTCATATTTAAGCTGGTTAAGCTACTTGGCAGTATGTGAAAATTGGCCAGTTGTTGTTGTCATACTTAAAACAAATAGGGGCCAGCATATCACTAGAGCTACAATTTACTGTAGTTGGCGTTATTGAAGTCAAGGTGTCGGTATTTTTTTTTTTATTTTACCCATCGACCAACCTGATTTTTTTGAGGGGGTTGCGACTGGTTGAGCTGCTTTAGAGACAAATAGAGGAGAAAGTTAATTATTTAATGTACCAGAAAGCTATTAATGTGGAGCACAAATATGACAGAAAATACACCAAAAAGTAGAAAAAGGTAGTAATGTTTTGTTACCTTCCTCACAGTGATGCCCAAGTTTGAGTTGGCGATTGATCCGCCGCGGTATATTCGTGATCTGAACTCATGCGAGCAGGCAACTGTCAGGGCCAAGTAAGTCCCCTGAAATTCAGCATGGAAAACATCTAAATATATTTACCTTCTTGATTCGCTGACCTGTGCTGCCTTGTAGAGGCCTGACGTGTCGATGTTGTACAGGTATACCTTTGGGAAGCCAGTGGCGGGGAAGCTGACGGTGAATATGACGGTGAATGGAGTGGGCTACTACCGTCACGAGATGGGCCATCCTGTGATTAAAACCATGGAGGTCAGTCTGTTTATTCCTTGCTGCTGCGCTCCTGTGTGTGACTTTAGCAGCTGACGATTAAGGCGTGCGTTGAGCTAAAATGGTTGATTGCCTCATTTGAATTGTTTGAAATTTGAATTGAACCATCTCTGAGTACTATCATTATCATACATACATTGCACATAATTATTATTATGGGTGCTACCCCGGCACTAGAATTATGTTCCGCCCGCTCGCAGTACCAGATCTCTCCTCTGCTGCTCTCAGATCAAAGGCTCTGCAAACTTCAGCCTGTGTGTGAAGGACATGATGCCCTTGGACGTAGCCGATCACTTCAGGGGCTCTGTGAGCATTTGGGCGTCCGTGATGAGTGTAGACGGGAGCCGGCAAACCACATTTGACGATTCAACACCCGTCCATAAGCAGCTCATCGACATCAAGTACTCCAAGGACACACGCAAGCAGTTCAAGCCTGGTCTGCCATACAAAGGGAAGGTGAGGAAGCAAATGTAGCTGTCGACACTGTGTGTAATATTGCATAATGTTACATTTATCATTTGTTCATTCATATTTACACTATGGGCTGCTTTTTGTAATTTCCTCATCTGCTGTTTGTCAACCCCTCTCCCTGTAGATTGAGGTAACCTACCCTGACGGGAGTCCGGCTGATGGGGTGAGGGTGCGTGTCAAAGCAGAGCTGACCCCCAAGGACAACGTCTACACCAGCGAACTGATCTCCAAGGACGGCCAGGCCACCTTTGAGATCCCCTCCATCCCTACTGCTGCCCAGTATGTCTGGTTGGAGGTCAGTGGCTCAAGTAGCATGAGCAAGAAGGTCCTTTCAGGCAAATCTTATGTGAACTTAAAACGTTTTTTGTTTGACATAGACCAAGGTGACATCCATTGACGGCAAGACAGTAGGAGACCAGTACCTGCCCAGCTACCTGTCTATCAGCAGCTGGTACTCCCCCAGTAGGTGTCATATCCAGATTCAGAGCCCCAGTGCCCCACTCAAGGTAAGCGCTGCCTAAAGTTCCACTTTGGACGATCACAGTGTCCTCAGTAACCGGCATAATGTCAGCTGATCTCATCCCTCTGTGTGTGTGTAGGTTGGCCAAGAAGCAGAAGTCGCTCTCAAATCCACCTGCCCCTGTAACTTCACCCTGCACTACGAGGTGACATCCAGGGGAAACATCATCCAGTCAGGCCAACAATCAGCCAACCTGACGGCCTCGCACAGAGGAAAAAGGGCGACAGTCACCTTTGACAAGAACATCCACACTACCAACCTGCCTCCCTCTGCCTCGGGTAAGTATGTTTTTGTCCCCTGATTTAATCTTAATAAATATATAGATAATATGTCTGATAAATAATTGCAATAAACAATAGTTTTGTCATATTAAGACAATTATATGCCACAAAGGTTAACACTCTATAACAACCATTATTAATAAATGGTAAATGTATAGGTAATTCAACTTTTACTTGATAGCTATGTAACTATGTCGCTATGCATCTTATGGGTGCTGTGTTTGACGCTAGAAAGGTGGCAGGGTCCGCCAAATATAAACAAAAGTAAAACATTGTGCAATTGAGTTGTCAGGCGAAGTACTTATCGCGACAGCACTCAAGGTGATAAACAGGCTTCTTAAACACCGAATCGACCCACTTTGCCGTGTCCCTGCCAGGCGCTGCAGGCTCCTCCGCCCAGGCTGAGATGGACAGCTGTGTCTCCTACCTACGTTTCCCAGTCAGCCACAGCATGGCACCCCTCAGTCGTCTGCTGGTGTACTACGTGAGGGACAATGGCGAAGGTGTCACTGACAGTCTGCAAATCCCTATCCAGCCCGACTTTGAAAACCAGGTTTGCCTCGTCATGTAAAAAAGTAGAGCAAAGCCGTATTCCTGCTCATTGGTTTACTCCACACAGAAGTGCTTTTATCTGTAAACACCCTTTATCAACACACATTAAACTTATGAGAGAGTATGTTTCTCGCCCCAAACATTGACATTGTATATAAATTAGTTATTATAAAAATAGTTTTTTATTACGTAACGATTAATAAAACCATGGAACAAACACGGAGCGGTCTGTGTATACATTTTGGAGCTGAGCCGGAGTATCCATGCACCAGCTCTGTCCACAGTGTAACGTCTGTAAACAAACAGCTGTGTTGGCCTGGGAGAGCTCCCCAGTTCCTGCCTGCATTAGGTGGAGTTAACTCCCTGAAGTATTTACAGCTCCTTGGTATGCCATTACAACACTCAACACTGTGTGTGTGTGTGTGTGTGTGTGTGTGTGTGTGTCGGAGGAGGGGGTTGTGAGGGCATGACTAGACAGAGGCCACGCAGGCCGCAGGCAGATGAGTGGGGTCGTGACAGGAGAGGATGACAGGTTACAGAGTGGTGAAAGGAGGGCAGCGGAACCGATTAACAGGGCTAATTTGTGACTGCGCGCTGTCGAAAAAATTGTTTTTGATGTGTGAAAGTTTATGGCCGACTCTCACCATCCCACCTCCCATCAAAGCCTGTACTTTTCCACTCTGTCCTCGCGTTTCCCACAACATCTGACCGTCTTAACACGTCAGGATTGATGTTCTACTGTATGTGATGCAGACGTTGCTACAGAGGAACTGTCAGGCAACACTGCCAACTAGTGCCGAAACACTTCACTCAATTCACTGATTTATACATCGACGGAAAGAGGGCTTGAGAACAATTTACAATTTGCTTTACACCTTTGTATTGTGTGGATTTTGGAATTGTTAGAAGAAGACATTGCATTTCACTAATTTGTCTGACATATTACAGACTCAGAGATTTCTCAGCAAATTTTAAATAAAATCAGCTGATTAATCACTTACAAAAAACTACCAAATATTCTGCCAAATATTTGTTAAGGTTTAATGCACGATATTTATATCTAAAGATCTTGTTGTACAAATGCATTCTGGTTCATAGTAATAGCACAGAAGTGCTCATTTTATGGCTGTTGAAATGTGTCGATTGGTTTTCGCAGGTGTCTATTTCTCTGTCAGTTAATGAGTCCATGCCAGGGGACCCCGTGACCCTGCACGTCCAAGGAGAAAAAGGCTCCTGTGTGTGTGTGGCCACTGTCGATAAGAGCCTTTATCTGTTAAAGCCCGACTTCCAGCTCAGTCCAGACAAGGTTGGTCCGAAGTTTACTGTGATATTTCATTCACCGCCTGTTGTAAAAATAACATCTGGCATTCAAGTGATGTAGTTTTCTTTCATCTGTATTTATCTCATGTCACTATTACTTTGCTTAGTCTAAAGAAATATAAACGTATTTATTTGACGTGGGATATAGATGTAAGAGAAGGGGATCCAAAGTGAGAGCCACTGCTTTGGACCTTAACCTAACTCAAACAGCCTTTTCTTACTTCACAAGATCCATAGATCTTAAAGCTGCATTTCTGTGTGTAACTGTGTCTGTGTGGCTCAGCGATATATCCATAATATATCATTATTATGACATTGGACTGAACGTCATCTTTAGATTTTGAACATCGTTATGTGGTGATATGGCACAAGTGTTGTCTTTTCCTGGTTTTAAAGGCTGTATTACATTAAGCAATGTCATTTTATGAACATACCGGAGTGTTCTTCTTGTCCTCATAGTTGCCTTTACGTCACTTTAATCACATTGCCAAAGATTATTTATTAAAAAAATGTCATTGTCTATCGGGATAAAGCCTAAAAAAGTTAAATCGATGTGTTTCCTCTGCGCAGGTGTTTAAAGAGCTGACAGATTTTGACGTTTCGGACGCTTTCGGCATTCCCAAAGATGACGGACACTTCTGGTGGCCGGGGCTGTCGTCAAAGAGACGCAGGCGGTCCTCTGTGTTCCCGTGGCACTGGGATATCACCAAGGACGCACGCTTTGCTTTCACAGTGAGAACACACACGTAGTCAAGGAGCCCACAGCGATTGTACAGGGATGAAAAAAAACAAAACAACAGAAAACAGACAGTAATCTTTAATGCTTGTGTTTGTTTTTATTTGTCTGTATGTTTAACTCAGGAAACAGGGCTGGTTGTGATGACAGATATGGTGAGTTTAAACCACCGGCAGACTGGAGGCATGTACACAGACGAGGCCGTTCCCGCCTTCCAGCCGCACACCTCCACCTTAGTGGCCGCCATGCACTCTCGACCCACGACCAGGTAAAGGACCCACTGTAGAGAGGTCAAAGACTGGTTGAGTCCTATTCAAGCATTGTCCTATTCCAACTGTCTTTCCTTAACAGATATAGCAATCTAAGTGTCTGTAATGATTTATCTAAAGGTTAATAAGTCTCACCAGAGTCAGCTGAACATAACACATTTAGAACTGTCTTTCACTACAGATATTCATTTAATCTGAGATTCGTTTGAATCAGAGTTTAGCAAAACTAACGTGAGCAAACCCCATCAAAAAGCTAGAGCACAACCGATACTTGATGTTTGGGCTCATGCAGATACCGAAATTAGGGAGTACAACATTCTGATATCCTAGCTAAAAGGTTAGTCATCCTATCTCTCATGAGATGTCTCGACAGAGAAGCTCTAATTTCTCACACTGCTGACAGCTTGGCAGACAGTGGAATTGTTTGTTTAAGCATGAAAGTCAATCAATTACGATTACATTTCTTCCAAGAACGACATAGTACACCTTTAAACCATGATTTAATGAATCCTTGTTGGTGTAACCCAGCCTTCATAGTTTAAAACTATATCTTCTCCCTGTTAGGATGAACCTTTAAATTTTAGGGCCTTCTCTAACCATGAAGGGTCCTTAGAAGTTACCCCGCCATTTACTCTCTCTGCTGGATGTCAGGAGTTATTGATGTGTTATTGATATCGTGACCCGGTCAAGCACAGATAAATATGCAGTTCCTTTGAAAGAAGACCCATGTGAGAGGAATGATTCTGGTGATTCTGACTTCAGTGTGTGTCGTGCATGGGTTGAGCAAGGTCTCCAGATGAGTAATAGACAAGCCGGGAAAAACATGACAAAGTAAATTAATATTGTTAGTTTGTCCAATACTTCTCATTCTAGCGATGAACATTAAACACATGACGTGACTCGGAGGATGTCAGAAGGAGGATACATTCTCCAATTATGGTATTGTTTTATTGTGAGCAGCTGAAGCCTTTTATTGATGTCAGCCTGTGTTTTGTTTGCAGAGCAGAGAAGAGGAGGCGAACATTTTTCCCAGAGACTTGGGTGTGGCACTGCCTCAACATCAGGTATTTAAATCTTTATATAAATATTTCACTTTGTGTGTGTGTGTGTGTGTGTGTGTGTGTGTGTGTGTGTGTGTGTGTGTGCGTGCGTGCGTGTGTGTGTGTTACATGCCTGTGGCTAGATATATCAGGTGCAGCTGACTGACTACTCGCATGGGATTTAGTCACAATCTAAAACGTGGAGGGGAGCAGAGAAATGGAGAAGAGGGGAGCAAAAACAAAAGGAGAGACACTCATAGAGTGGATGAGTTGATAAGAGCAGGATAGAACAGGGACATAAAATGAGGTGTGAGGAGAAGATAATAGGTCTGCAGGAGAAAAAGAAGATGGAACTTAAGGATAAGAAAGGGGTGCTGGGAAGGAAAGGTGCGAGTTGTGCCGAGCAGCGTCCAGCATTTCCCTCCGTTGGGTGTGAATGGGCCTCATTTAAATTGGGCAATCTTGGAACAGACTGTCACTTTCTCAACAGCTCCTTCCATTTATTTTCAGCCAATACAAATGAAATGCCCATAGATTTCCATATGCTTGATTCCTTTGGATGGGACTTCAGCTCTGCCTAATTTCCTGTGAAGTCCAAAGCTCTGATTTCCCCTTAAAAGTCTATTAAAACAAAGTTTGGGCAACTTTGATCAAAAGGAAGGGTGTTCATGCAGGTTTTCAAGTTTATTATGACCTGTGACAGTTTGCCAAGACCAACTTTAAATATGTGTTGCCAGTAATGATCTCAGCCCGTTTCATTCAGACAAACAGATCGGGTCAACACCTGACTGTACCTCACATCTATCCAGTTCAGAGTGTTTGCTGTAGTAACTTTGGTGCAGGTGTTGGTGTTGACACAGCTGTAACTAACATAAAACATGAAAAGGATGCTAAAATCTGTCTTTTACTACGCTGCGCAATTACGTTTAAAGTCGTATCTCAACATGCTTACAGCTCTGAAACCGGGGAGGCTGAGCTGAGACTGGATGTGCCGGACTCGATCACCACATGGGTGACAGAAGCTGTCAGCCTGTCCCAGGACAAGGGGCTGGGCTTAGCGAAGAGAGCTGAGCTTCGTACCTTCAAGCCCTTCTTTGTCGACTTCACGTTGCCCTACAGCCTAATCAGAGGGGAGCAGACCAAAGTTCCCCTCACTGTCTACAACTACCTGCCAACCTGCGCTGAGGTAAGGTGATGAATGAGAGGGCAGATGGAGCAGATACAAGTAACAGGGCAGCATATGCACAATAAACGGCAGCTGTCTTCACACAGCACAAACTTTACAGTCTTTATCTCATCTAAGGCTGCACAATTAATTGAATTATCTCGTTATAATATCAAACTAATACTTGTGTTATATGCTGCTTGGAAAAACTGAAACAAACAGAATTTAATAATTAATAATTTTCACTTAGAATGCCAAAACTGAAACTTAATGATGGACCACGGGCCCAGAGCAAGCGCCTAATTGTGTTGTTCTGTATTGTTAAGATGCAAAATGATGCTGTACGGAAGCCTTGAGAAGCTAAAATTCTAAAAAACAAAAAAGCTGTAGTGATCCAGGTCTGACATAAATTGTTTTCTCTCCTGAGTTTATGATTTACTTGTTTTCACTTGCTATTCAGGGCTTCTCTACTAGGATCCCATTTACCTTAATTGCTCAGATTACACATGTTCATAGACGGATGGTTCATACACTTTCGAACCAAAGCACCCCACGATACAATATTAACACAATATTACACAATATATATATATATAACACAATATTACATACACTCCCATACAGCGATGGAACAGTCCTCAGGAGCAATTTAGGGTTACATATCTTGCTCACTTCGACATGCTGCACAATGGATTAGTGGACAACTCGCCTCAAAATAGGTATCAAAATGCTTTATATGTGGATTGAAAAAAGGTCTTTAAAAGTCTTAAATTTAACATACCCCTTCCTCTCAAGTGAAGAGAAGTTGCTGGTGACTTCATGTGCATCAGAGAAGACAAATCAGGTGAAAACTACTCAAAAAGGGCCAACCTGCCAAACAAACAATTCAACAGTAAGTTGAATTTCATAGTGTGTTGACATGAGTAGATAACACAGGCTATCTGGAACGTAGGAAAGTCAAGTCCATTGTTTTATACAGCCCCAATATAACAAACATGATGTACTTCACAGGTGTTCCAAACATACAGACACCTGTTATCGTCCTTAAAATTGTGTTTTTTTTTCCAAGGACTGGTCTGATGTCAAAACAATATGTGATAAACAAGGCTTGTTTCTGGAATAACAGTGGGCAGGTAGGCCCTGGGGTACTGCGGGATTGGAATTGTGGCCAAAGGAAGCACAGGTTTGTAATGTGTGGATATGAGATTAGCCCAGAAGTATGTTATAGTGCTCACTTTGAATAGCTCTCTAAGCTCTGTGTTGGCCTTAAACGAGTCCATCCTGCGCTCCACACCGATGACATCATGATGTTTGCAGATGAGCCCATTAAATGGCCTGTGCGTGTTCTGCCCTGATGTCATGTTAGGTGAATATGCAAACCAGTGTAGCCCTTCCTTTGATGTCCATCCCGGCAACATGTGATTCCTATATTTTCTGCTCGGTTATTTACGACTCGTGGCGTGTGGATAAAGAACAGTTAAAAAGATCTCCATTACTGAACCCTCTGAGAAAATTGGACGATGAGTGGAACGTAATCCTTAGGGGAGCTCGAGAAGCATGAGTCAGTCAGCATGGAAAATTCACAATGTGATTTAAAAAATTCTCCCTCGCTTTCGGAGCTTTGAGGAGAACACGCTATAAGAGGGAGGGGCGTGCCGGCAGAAATGATGTCATTGTGGCTTGTCAGAGAAGGTCAATTGCCTATGATTTGTCCCCTTTCTCTCTCCGCTCCTCTCCTCTCCTCTCGCAGGTTCATGTTAAAGTCTCCGTTCCGAAAGGCATCAAGTTTGTCGGCCACCCTGGAAAGCACCACCTTACCAGGAAGAAGTGTGTTGCTCCTGGAGAGGCTACACCAACATCCATTGTCTTGTCTTTCACCGAACTGGGGTCAGCAAACATCACAGGTACTATGGAATAACCAAAAGAAAAACTTGGCTTGTAGGTGTTGTGGAATTTCGGCTCAAATTGAAGAAAACTCAAGAGACACCGATGACTTAAGTTGAAGTAGTTTTATAGAGACTTGATCAAGGAGGACCATAACATAACAAGACAACTGTGTGCTCAGTGTCACACAAAGTCAATTCCTCTCGAACCTTCACTAGTTTCGGGTTATATTGTCTCAGCTCAGGGAGTTGGGAGACAGTCAGTCTGCTACAGCAGAAAGGTTGGAGGCCATCCTATGAGTTTACATGAACAACAGCCTTGGTTTGTCAGAGATCTGTTTTGTAAGCATATCTACAGCTGCTTCGAACTGCTAAGTCTGCAAAGACCATGCAAAATATAAACTCATAGATCAGAGGTCACTATGCCCTCATCCATACATTATTGGGCCTGCTCTCCTAACCTTTATACAGGGCACATAAGAAATCTTGTGCTGTGGAACCTCGTAGATTTTTCTCCCACAGTAGGGGTTTTAATATTACCTTGTCTATAGCCTACATTCACATGGCGGCCATTTTCCTCCGACTTTAGGCTCAGGCCGGGAAGCTCAAGTGTTGTACTGCTGTGTTCCAGGTTGAAAGTCATATAAACATTGGCAGGCTGACAAATTGTTATCATTTCACTACTTCCTGATTGACAGTAGACAGTGAAAATCCAGAGGGATATCGGGATATATTTCATGGTGAAACAATATATTTGATAACCCATTAGCTTCCGTTAGACAACAGCTAACATGAACATTCAACCAATTTCTAGCTAACATTCCCATTTTATAGTGTTACACGATATGATAGGAAAAGCAAGAATTCATTCTAAAATATCACCACACATCTTGGACACATTTATTTAAGCCTGGGTGTAAAATGCACAGGATGTAGTTAAACGGTAACGCTAGCTACTAGCAGGTGGTTCGACGCTAATGTTAGCTAACAGGTTTTCTGTATGCTGTTTTACCTTGAAATATGGCCTGATGTCCCTCCAGATTTCCACTATCCGTCATCTTTTCAGTTGATGGTCAATCAGGAAGTGGTGAAATGATAACAGTTTGTCAGTTTGCCTATGATTATACGGCTAGCAAGCTAGAACCGAGCAGCATAAAGCTATCCCAGCATTCAAGCTTAACGTCCTGAGCACGTTAACAGAGGAAAATGGCCGCCATGTCAATACATTAAATTGCGAATCAGGGAAGCTGGACAGATTTAAGATATTAACACTTGCAAAACTTGAGAAATGAATTTGAATTAATTTTTATATATAAATAATATTATATATATATATATAATATTTACGTAAAGACATTTGTAACATTTTATATTAGGGTACATATATTAACCATTAACTTGTTGCTTATTAGCAACTACTATTCACTAACTGCTATTAATCAACATTAAGTTTGAAATTGGGAACAATTGTAACTCCACAGTGCGATGACAATAAAGGCTATTCTATTCTATTCTACTTAATATCAATAAACAGCAATTAGGAGGTTATTGAAGGAAAAGTTTGGCTGAGTACTTGTAGAATATGGTCTTGCAGTATAAAGCATTGGTAAGTGTTTCATAATGACTAATTAAAAGCCAACATGCATGATAATAACCAAATAGTTAATGGTTAACATGTGCACCCGAATGTAAAATGTTACCAAGACAATAAGTAATCTTAAACGGCTCTTTTATGTCCCACAGTCCCTGTCACGTGAGCAGAAAGGAGGGCGGCTCAGCCTTTGTTTTGAAGGCACGCCCCAGAGTTTTAATGCTCATGTAAACAATACAGATTAGATTGTGCTGGATCATGGAAATAGTGTTATTTGAGTTCTTAAGTGGCATGAGGACATCAGCGCCCTCAGTGTGATGCCTCACAAAAAGGCAAGCCTTTGGCTCAGGAGAGCTCTGCTGGCTGGGGAACTGAGCTGTGTGTGATCTGGTCACCCACCCACAGTTACAAACAGTCCACTCCAGAGCGCATGTGAGAACAAAGCAGGCCAGCAGTGGGGGAACAACCAGAGCTGTGCTGTGACACTCAGTGGCATGTTGATGAGTTTGCAGGTCACTGGCGGTCAATGGGCCCCCCATGGCCCCACTCCTAGTCCCCTGGCCCCTTGTGTTTCCCTCTCAGTACACACACACAAAGAGACGACACTGGCACAGGGCCACATTTACAACGTGTTCCCCGAGCAAGAGAACTTGGAGTCCTCTTACAGACATGTTTGTCCTGTGCAACGTATGTTGATGTCCACAGTTGACATTAGAGATGCGGTGTTCTCTGGGCTGTGGAGAGGTTTTCCCCGCAGCCCTTGACAATTTGCCAACCTTGATATGATAGATATATTTTCATTTAGTTCTCCTCATAAAGAGGTATGTATAAACACTTCAAAAGGATTAACCTCAACGTCGAGATTGGCAAAGTTCAAAACAATATTGCCCAGTTGCAACTGGCTTGGGCAAAACACTCCACAGACTTGCTAGTCAACCAAGGTGGCTGACATTGTGCCGTGAGGTAATTCAAAGATGGAAAGCTAATTCTGTTCTCCTTTGCCCCAATAGCCCGTGCTATTGCCTACAGTGAACCAAGCTGCTGTTCAGATGGACTCCATACAGGCAAAACAGGCAACGACGTGGACGAAAGAAGGTCCCCAATCGGTCTGGACTATGTCCGCAGGACTGTTCAGGTTGAGGTAAGAGAGCTGATAAAGAAAACTTGCTTTATATTTTGTACTGAGTCAACATTAGGTTTGTTGCGAAAATCCAGCTCTGTTTCTTTTCCTGTTACTCTCGTGTAGCCAGAAGGCCTCCCCAGAGAATACACATACAGCGTCTTCTTCTGTCCCAATGGTCAGTGCGGGTATCAATTTTTATTTTTTTTTCCAAAGGGAGATTGATTCCTTCTGTATCCCCCTTCTGTCACTTTCGCAAAAAAACTGTCCTCAATATATTAAATATTTCTATTCCCAGAGAGAATCCACATTTCCACCCCTAACAAGTACGAGTATCAGTATGTGAAGAAGCCGGCCAGGATGAACCAGTTCCAGGTGGCGGTCAAGACCCACAACGACGCCCATTTCGCCCTCTCTGCCAGCCCTCACGACACTGCAGAGATGCTAGAGATCGTACTCGGGGGTAGGCAAAACACTCGCTCATGGATCTCCTTGGGCAAGATGGGCGAGCCCCTGGTCAGTGCTGCCACGCCAGGCATCCTCTCCTGGGACGAGTTCCGCAGCTTCTGGATCAATTGGAAGGGAGGCGTGGTACAGGTCAGGAGATAAAGGAATTTTAAAGGAAAACAATATAAATCAAGACAACATTTAATGCTTCTGATATGCAACAGTGGTCAGATGAATGTATCAGTTTAGTGAGTCAGATTTGTGTTCGGATCATAAGTGGATGCTCCCGACACAAAGACAAGAGAATGAAAAAAGACTCCGCAGGCCATGGGGTCTGTGTGTTACGAGGACTGGCGCCACTTTTACTAGCGTGCCTTCCCGTAAGGTCACGCTTAACGGGCTGATGTCACCGAGGACGCTCAGTGATCCATGGCCTGGTGCTCGCATGGCACTCTCTGGCTGGCACACTGCTCCCCAGTCCCAGCGCCATTCACCAAAGGCAGCAGTTTAAAGCCTGCGTGTAACAGGACTAAAGTTTTAATTTATTTTGTCGGGGGGTGAGTAGGGTGATGACATTTTGGGCTGCTGGGCTGTGGGGCTCGGGGTTGCGTGGTCTTTGGTTTAATGTGATCACGCAATGAAACTGTAGTCACAGAGAGGAAATGTGCTCTACGTGGGTCTGTTTGTGTGTTTGTGTATGTGTGGGAGGTGAGTGAATCACACTGGCATCACCGACACTTGGCAGAAGGTCTTTGTTAGTTCTCAGTGTGAGGGAGACCAAAAAAAAAAGTTACTTTCTAAAATGGGTTCGATGAATTTGTGATGTTTTCTTGTTGACTGTGATTTGCATACTATTCTATTTGTGTGTGTGCAGGGAGCCGTTGTACTAAGACCAAAGAACACAAACGAATGCAGTACAACAGATTGGTTATTGATTACAAATGTGTGTTCCTCCAGAAGTGTTTTCATCCAGCCTGTTTTTGAATTATTCTCTCCAGGTTGGCCATGGTTTACATCCATCCAATGAGTCAGTGATACTCCATTGGGCAGTGGGCAATGGGCAATTCCCTGGACAGGTTTGACTTTTTTATGGCACCTATATGCTTGCTGTAGTTGGGTATCATCAGAGAGCATTTGAAATATAATATGTTTTTTCACTCAGGTGCGTCACATAGGCTTCTCAACAGGCTGGGGCTCAGTTGGGGAGTTTAAGATCTGGAGGAAGGAAGACTCTGATGAGAACCACAATGAGGCCTTCACTCTGGGGGTCCCGCACAACATGGTGCCTGGATCTGAGAGGGCCACTGCATATATGATTGGTAAACCTTTTTCTCATGCGTGTTCAAAGCTTTAGCTCAGTGAAGGTTACGTATTTGAATGGAACAAAGAAATATGTTTCGCAATGTGATGGAATATTCTCTCTGTATCTGTGTCTGTGTCTGTGTGTGTGTGTGTGTGTGTGTGTGTGTGTGTGTGTGTGTGTGTGTGTGTGTGTGTGTGTGAACCTGTATCAGGTGATGTGATGGGGCCAACTCTTAATAACCTGGACAAGCTGCTGCGGCTGCCCTTTGGATGTGGGGAGCAGAACATGATCCACTTTGCCCCCAATGTCTTTGTTCTGAAGTACCTGCAGAAGACCAGGCAGCTCAGCCCTGAGGTCGAGAATGAAGCAACTGACTACTTGCTGCAAGGTAAAGAAACAGCAGTCCAACACATTCTGGTTTTCATGACATTTTGCATCCTGAGGCCAATTTTTTTAATCCTTTAAAAAGACCAAGGCAGAGCTTTAAAAAAAAATTTAAAAAAGGGAAATACTTTAAGGTAACAAGGTTATATTTATTCATCATTCAACAATGGCAGGGTTACAAAATGAAATTGAGTCCTTCTTTGCTATGCCACAGAAAAAGTAACAAAAACAAACTAGTGTGTGTGTGTGTGAAGACTGAGTGGAGGGCAGTGGATATGGCATCCTCTGTGGATCTGTTGGTTCCGAATGCATCCTCGTGAGTCCAGGCTTGCCGGGATGTTTTTAACACTTAAGTATCGATTACATGTCATCGTCAATGATTTGTGCCCTTGCATAGTGGTTTTGATATGATGTCCAGTGGAATGTTGTAAAATAGAAGCTGAGTGTCAGGAGTACCAAGAGCTCTTAATTCATGCTGTTATCTTGGGCTACATACTCATTCAATAGACCTTGAGATGAAGGATCAACGTTGGTACCACAGATTCCACCTGTCTGGATTACTGGTCAGATAACTGATGACATGTTTATCCGAAGATGTGCTGCATTCCCCAAATCCTGGTGACCTACCTCCAATTACCCAGCAGCTGTTTAAGCAGAGAAAAAACAAAAGCCTCAATTAAGCTCTCAGAGTGTGCCAAGAATCTCAGCAAGTCACATCCCTTCTGGCCCGACAGTGAGCAAAGTGACTCGATGCTGAGCGGAAGGAATGTTTCCGAATTGACAAGTCGTACGTTGTTGTTGTTGGGTTTTCTGGAAACTTTTGGGGTGAAGTTTATCTTGGATATAGTTTTTTGTTTGTGGAACTGTTGATTTCTTGACAGAGGAGCCTTGGCCTGGCTGGCACTTAATACTTTGGCTCATGGATTGGAACATGAAGCTGGATGTTGTTTCTCTTAGTTAACCGGACCGATCTTCTCACTGTTTCCACTGTTTTCTCCATATTTACCATTTTTACACCAAAATTAAGAGTGTAAATGCAGGTTTTTAAATGCTCGTGTCATGTTTGTCACAAATGTACCAGAAAATATGGATCAGTAGAAAGTAAGGAGGCCATATGTTTTTTAGTTTTTTTATATGTTATTGTCTCTCTTCAAACTCAACACCGACTGAAGGATTTTCTAAGGCTGCTTGAATCATGCAGGGAAAGGAGCAAAAAATATTGTTTCTCCAGGTGTTGTTGTGTTTCCATAGCTGCTGATTACAGTTAAAGCCAATAAATACCCATGACTACTTACTACTTAGTTAGTGTAAGTGTTTTTTTTTTTCGTCCAATGTGAAAGGAGTCAATAACTCTCGCTATGCTACACCGGGGACAGTTCATCCTGCAGATGGGTGTAAAAGAGTTGTGGACAGGTGGCAAAGTTCAAGAGTCATTCACACCATCCTGGCATTGGAGATGTCACTGAGGCTGACCTTGAGCTAACACAATGGACTGCCTCAAAAATAGCTGGGAAGAAAAAAAAAGCCTTCTTGCACAAATCTTTGCTGCAGAGACTTAAGAAAATGTTATGTGTGGCTCAGGATGAATATTAGTGCTGCGACTAGCAATTGTTTTCATTTATGATTATTTTCTAGATTAATCTATTAGTTGTATGGTCTATAAAATGTCAGGAAATGGTGAAAAATGTTGATCAATGTTTCCCAAAGTCCATGACAACATTTTCAAATGTCTTGTTTTGTCAACAACCCAAAGATATTCAGTTCACTGTCATAGAGGAGTAAAAAATGAAGAAAATATTCACCATTAGGAAGCTGTAATCAGAACATTTTGACCAAAAACAATCCTCAAAACCAATATACAATGTCAAAATGATAACAGAATAATTTCGTAGTTGACAACTAATCGATTGATTGAAGTCGCAGAGGTTTTGCGTTGTTTTGTTTTTGAATCAATCTCTAAGGTGTGTGGTAGAATCAACGTTTTGCTTCACAGCATGAACCATCTGGACGCCTCGCACGGTTGCTGTATTAAACTTGCACATTTGCAATAACCGCGGTGCAAAGCGCGTTGTCATGCGTGCAACAATTGCACCTTGCACGTCAATTGTGTGTAGCTTGTCGCACCTCTCTTTCCGACTTGCACCATGTCCATTGGCCGCTGCATAAAAAACACCAAATGAACGACCAAAGAGCATTTCAAGGTCAGGACAATTTGACATGTGGAAATTGCTGCGTTTGCTAGTCTTAGCACCACCTGCGTGATATATAGCCCTGAGTTCAGTCTCACCTTGTTGCTTCTCGCTTCCTGCCTTAACTTCAAAGATCACGAGATGAAAGAAGAGCACCCACCCAACACCTTGACACTTTTCCAGAACATTAAACACAATCTACTTTGAAATTCTGTTTACTCGCCTTTTGCAGTCAGTGTGCATGAATCTCATTTTGTGCAGTATGTGAGGATCCTGTGGAATGTTTTTTTGAGCAGGGTTAGTGGTATCGGTGTCTGCAGAAAATGTCCAGTTGCAGCTCATACGGTCTTGACATTCTCTGTACAACCTGGAAAAGTATGTCGAGGATTTTGGGGAACTATTCTTACTGAAAGTGCCCTACCGTCACCTCTCCCATTCTTTATTCTCATCCAGGCTACCAGCGACAACTGACTTACAAACGGCAGGATGGATCCTACAGTGCCTTCGGAGAGAGGGATTCCTCTGGCAGTATGTGGTAAGTGATCGTAGGCGTAGCTGTTAACGTTTACACAACTCATACCAGTCAAACTATACTGTAGCCACATTCTTCAGCCTTGCCTGGGACATAGGTTGCTGGCCAAATCAATGAAGTTTTTTATCAGCGTCTCTGTCCACTGTGCTCAAATTAATCTATTCCTGTTGATGTGCTTAAATCACAGATGAGTGCCTGTTTAATGTTTACACTCCCCGGGGGCAGGCAGGCAGACAGAACCATCTCAGGATATTTATAAAACTGAAATCAATGCTCTCAGTGGGGAGCTCCACTGCTTGCATTTTGAGGCCCGTGCTCAGTGCGCATACCTCTGGTTGATTTACGAGCTGAGGTGGGTATTATGATATTTAATAGAGCTAACACTGTGAAACAGCAGGTTACATAAACGACAGAGAATCATAAACAAACTGCATAATTGGATCCCTGAGGTAGGCAAAACTGTCAAGATTTATTTGCAGTTAATCAGGGTTCATATCCGTGGCACTGAGTGGACCCATGCTGCTTTGGCCCCACAGACGAGGCTCTTAATGCCACTATTGGAGACAGTGTTGTAAGTTGTCTGGAGCCACCTCACCAAATTGCTCTCTAGAAAATAGAAGTGGAGCATGCCTCTTAATGACTCACTACCTGGGTGTAATCGGTAACATTAAGCTGCTATGGAAAGTCTCCCCGTGAAGACTGTGAGAGGATATGAGGATGTAACAAGCAGTGGTTTGGAGTTTTCCTTGGCGCCCGGGGCCACGAGTGTGGGTTGTGGGCACAGCTGAGATGGTGAACCTTCAGTAAACCTGCATCAGACACTTTATGAATCCATCAACAACATGTTTGCATCCAAAACAAGCCCAGCTTTTGTTTTTAGTTCCAGAGTTCAGGAGTGGAGCAGTGTATTTACTGCATACTTAAAAGCGCCTGTAATTCCGTGTTAATGTATTCCAGCTTGTAAAATGTATCTGAGTGGAAATTGACAGGATCTAATGAAAAGATTGAACGTAATGACAAGGGCTGGCAGTAGATGTTTGGTGTGCAGCACTGGCTATCTCTGCTGCCAAGGCTGTTAACACTGCACAGAGAGGATTGAAGGTTCACTGAAAAGAGGACACTGACGGGGATTTATAGGGTAAAAGAGTTTTTAACCCCTGGCATGTTGAGTTGAATGAAAAGTACCCACTAAGTTGCAAATACAGAAATACAGATGTATTGTAACATTGTTGGGTATTGATTTGTGCACATATGTATTCTGGTAGATCAGCAATACAAACCTATGCACCTATGCAGACTTTTAAGTCTCTACAGTCATTATTCCCTTACCACTGACCCCAAGTGTAGCCGTTTTAACTACATGCTTAACTGTTAACCCTAATATTAACCTTAATTCCAAACATTAAAATTAAAATGTGCCCCTTCAGACTTGTAACATACATACCCATATTTATGTAGTTATTTATTTGGGCTTTTCATGGGCTTTAACTAACAGAATGGCTGAAGAGATGACAAAAAAGGGGGTAGATAGACGAGAGTGCGCTCCCTCCATATATATTTATTTTGAAAAGCAGGGCAGGTTTTTTTCTTCTTTTTCTCATAGCTGCAGTCCATTGCTCTACATGTTGAGGCTGGCATGGCATTTGTGTCTGCCCAAAGACTGATCTGACAGCGTTAGCAGGGTTGGGGGGCTGAATACCAGCAGAGATCGAAAGAACTGATATCTGTTGCTGTATTATCCTAATAGCTATTTGCAGTCCTGTGCCAAACTGGCAAGTCGGTTTTCTTTCTGGCTGTAAAGCCCTTGAAGAGATGTGTATTTGTCAAAATAAAGACCTCTATGATCTGGGCATGAAGGCTTTTTTAGAAATCTATCATTCACAGACGGCCTGCAGACGACTGCGGTTTGAAAATACAGACAAATCCACCAAATATTAAAGAAAGTATCAGCCACAGCCAGACATTTGCTAATGTTTTATCATGTCTTGATTTAATTTCCTAGCTTAGTAGCAGCAGTAGCCCCTAATCCGTCATTTCAGCTTCAGCAGCTTCATGGCAGCTACACCTAATCCTGACTGCTTGTTAGTAATATGTTGGCATTAGCCAGTTTTATGTAAGTTTGGTGATGGGCCCATTTATGCTTTCCCACACAACACAGCAGCAACATCTCAACACTTGGGGGGACACTTTAGTGAATGTGAGTTCAGCTCACATCGCCCCCCTTTCTTAAGTTTGTCAAACTAGGCTTTATCAACACCCATGTATTGACTTAAAAAAGTATGCTTCAGATGTACCATTTGAAGCACAGAGCTTGATAAGAGTAGCTCAGAGAGATCTGGATGTGGGAAGCCGCAAAACAGGAGAAAGAACAGGGGAGGGGGAGAATCCGGAGAGGTTGACTCCAGCTAAGGGCCGAGTGGTGGAAGTGAGCCTGTCTAGTGCTTCCTTCCTTCCCCGAACTAAATCATATTTACACTCTCCAGTGTCTTTCCCTGGGGGCCGACATTTAAAGCCAGTGACATGATATTACTTAACATTATAAAAATTCCAACAGGCTTGCGCCTCCATCCCCAGTTTTGTCTCCAGGGAGGAATAACATCCAGGTTCCAGCCAGGGAAGATTTAATGTTTCGCTTTACGAGAGCAAGGTTTTTTTGTTTTTCCTGCTGATCTCGCCCGGTGCTCTTTCTTGGATTGTGCGCTCACTTACGACCTGTTTGTTTATTTCCTCATCTCCATCTTGTGTTTCGTTCTTTATATGGTAAACAGCTTGCCTCATTCTATACGGGGTGCTGTAATGGAATGTCTTGCAGTCACTGTGGAGTTGTTGGCCAAAGACTGCAGCTTTGGACCACTACCGGGAGGTCTTTTGTTTATGGATGAGTGTATGTTTATTAGCTCAGCCGTGTCCCCCCAGGGCTGACCTTGGCCTCTCTGCGCGGTTCCCCTGGTCCTTCTCCACCGTGGCCCACTAAAACCGTGGCTCATAAACTTTCAGTTGCACTCCCAGGCCAGCCAGATTCACAACCTCTGTCCCTGGGATCCTTGTTTGTATAAGTTGCGGAATGCTTTTGGGGAATCTCCAACGTACATGCAGAAAGATAGATGATTGGCCTGGGTGATATTTCACATTCTCAATGGCACAGCTGCAGCATCCTGTAGTCGTGATCAAACCCCGCCGCACTCCATCTGCTCCCCTGCTCACTTCCTTTCTTTTTTCCATTTCCTCAGATCCCTCCATACATACCATCCACTCTTCCTCCCTCTGTCTCTGACAAAAACATCCCTCCATCTACGTACTTCTCTATCAGCCCCTCTCCCCCTCTGTTGACAGATTGAATGAGTTTGACTCGTTGGGAAACTGAAAAAGTGATTGCTGTCAAACTCTCATTAGTTAAGTATTTTTGTAGGATTTTGCCAGCACATGTTGGAAAAGAATCCCTGTCTCACCCCTCTCCTCCTCCGTCTTCCTGCCTCCAGGTTGACAGCATTTGTTCTGAAGTCCTTTGCTCAGTCTCGGGGTTTCATCTTCATTGACCCCGAGGAGCTTCGTGCAGCCAAGTCCTGGCTCATCAAACACCAGCGAGATGATGGCTCGTTCCCCGCCATGGGCCGCATCCTCAACAAAGACTTGCAGGTAGGCTTGTGTCCTTATGGATGTGGGATATGGGGGTAGGATGAAGAACAGGAACACTATGATTTGTCCTACCTGCCCTCTCACAAACGGTGCAGATCATTTTGTCTGTTCTGTCCTGTAGAGCAGGGCTGGATGCGCAACTTGCCCGGGCCGAGTGTGACATTGACGAGCACCACCGCTCGTCAATGTCACACTCGGCCCAGGCAAGTTGCGCATCCAGCCCTGTGATCTTGGGAAAAGTTGGGAGTACTTTAACTTTAAAGTTCAAAAGCTGCTTCTGTCACATATATGAGTGAGACTGGCGTGGGGGGGGGGGATCAGACCGGGCAGGAAGACAGGAGGGAAACAGAACACTGGGAACACAGGTGAGTAGGAAGTAGAAAGTGAAAATTGTGACGGGAAGTGCAAGAGAGGATGCACTCAAAGTGAGTAATACCGTAGGAAAATGATTGTTCGGCTGCCCAGTTGAAATGTTTTCCCTCTCTTTCTTTTTGGCTGTTGACGCATCATCCATTTCTTTAGGAGCTGATTTATTGGCTGGGATCTCATGTTCATCTGGCAGACAACAACATGTGCTACTGCTGTTTGCTAATCTAAACCCCAGATGTACCATTATTTTATTTTAACCATAGCCATATTTCCAACATACTTTTTGAGCATTTTTGAATTATGGCATCAGAAAAAGTTGATGAAAAAAAGCTTTATGCCCATTTTTTTGTCTGTTTGGAATAAGAGACTTAATGCGCTTCTTCGATGTGAAGTTAAATAATCAGCGATTTTGTCCACAGGGAGGGATCCATGGGAAGATCTCACTTACAGCTTATGTGGTTGCAGCCCTCTTGGAGACAGGGATAACCACTGAGGTAAGCAGTCCAGCAAAGTGGCATCAGTGTGCACTGTTGAGCTATTCAGTGTTTAAAGTGAAGGAATCATTACAACCCTATTAAAGACACCGCAGATGCAGTGGCGCACAGATTAGTTCCAGGGCAACACATAGTGTGATACCTGTCCCACTTGAACCACTTACTCCCTTAGCCCGTCCCACCAGCAGGTCTTGTGTGGACATATCGCTGCATTCCTAATAGTTGTGAAGATGGATGTGCTGGCAGTCAGCCTACTCATATTTGTTATGCCCCAGCGCTGCTAATCTAATATCTAATCACATTTCGGGCTACATCAAAAGAGTCAGACTGACGTGCAGAGACAATTAAGCTCAGTGAAAGACACCTTTGGTTGCATTCCTCCCTGTGTCCTTTCTGCCTTTTCCCTTGTTGCTCTACTTTCCTCTCTGTTTTCTGTCAGTGATAGCTTCGCTCCATGATTAAACATCAGCATCATATCTGCTGTTCAATCAAGATGTGGGAAAAGGAAAGAGTTACAGTATGATTCTGGTGAAATCATCATCAAGCCCCCACTGTCTGTCCTTTTTTACAACTGATAAAAACTGAAAAGGTATCCTTCACATCAAAGCAGAACTTCAGCCCCCCTGCAATTTCACTTAATTAAAAGATGACTGCTGCAATTACAGTGAGTGGCTCTGGAGGCCTATCATCTCAGGGATGAGAGGGAAGGTCACAACTGCATGAGATGAAAGTCATCTCTCAACTTTTTAATGGCCAAAATGAATGTTTATCCAATAACTGCAAGTGAGCAAGCAGAGGCGCTGGTTGTGGGTTTGATCGAGGCTAAACAGTTCAACTCTGAAAGAGACGATGGTGGT
>OMLP01015264.1:0-17381 GCA_900302685.1 Spondyliosoma cantharus | reverse complement strand
CCTCTCTCACTCACTCTGTATTACAGGGCTCTCTCCAAATGACAGAGTGCTTTTGTCCAGCCCTTTGAAATCCTTGTCACATTCCTTTCCGACGCACAGCCCAACAACAAAGGAGCCTTCATGTTGCGAAGCAGATTGGGGAAAAGGCATAGACAAAACTTTGGTGGGAAAAGACCTCGGTTTGTGCCAAGTGGTCATGCTGTAGATTATCAAAAGAGTTGTATTTTTGTTTCAAGCTCCCGGGCCTTGTTTGTTTGTGTATGCTTGTGTGGGGGACATTCGTGCCTCCGTTTCCCTGTTTTGAAAAGGAAAAAGATACAATTTGTTTCCACACATGGCCCCTCTGGCTATGGTTTGGTCCCTGCTATTTTTGGAAAGATTTTAATGCAGGCCTCTGTTGGGACTGAGTGTACATCATTGTTTTGCCAAGAAGTGTTGCTCAGTGGGGTGGATAATGCTTCTGGGCAGTATTTAGATTATGCAACACTGAAACTCTGTTGAAATCATTACTATTTTTTTCTTTTCTTTTTTCTTTTAGGGTGCTGGGGCAGCCACATAAATGTGAATAATCTAATGTGTGTGTGTTTGTATTTGTTTCTATTTCCAGTGGAGACCACGGTGGAGGACAGGCAACCAATAGCAAGCCAGGAAACTGAGCAGCCCTCGGTGCCTGTACAAACAGGTAACTTTATCAACCACACCTTTTTCCTGCTCGGCTTTGCATCACCTCCCGTCTGCCCCCCGTCCACTCTCCTCTCAATTTCTCCTCAATCCCCATGATTATGCTTGTTATTCATATACTTCATATACATGATCAGAGAGTGAGCTGCATTTATGTCTGCTGTCTGAATTCTACAGCTTTCTTTATTCAGATTCTGCATCCGTTTGTGAATTGCCTCTGTTTTCTTTTGTACTGTGGAGAATGGGAGGAAGAAGGAGCGAGGGACAAAGAGATGAAAGGGTGTGCAACTGAGAAAAGAAAGGGGAGAAACATAGTCAGAGAGGGACGAACAGGAGATGAGATGAAAGAGGAAAAGAGAGTATGAGCAGGGCAGAAGGGGAGAAAGGTGGAGAAGAAGAAAGTAGATACGTAGGTGAAGTAAGTGGCAGCGCATTCCCCTGCCACCACATCATGTCTACAATCGGCGGGATAAATAGGTGGATAGGTTTCACACTGCGGGCTTGATTGTTGCTCTGCCATGAGCTTAGATCAGCTGCCACTTCCAGCGAGGCAGCCAGAGAATTCCTGATAGGATGTTTGGCTGCGTGCGGAGGGAGGATGTAGCTGTGTTACACTTGGCAGGGAGAACATTAAAAAGGAACCGCAGTCATTCACAAGTTGCAGAAGTGTGCGTGCTGTGTGTGCACGGATTGCATGTGGTGCTACGTGTGTGTAACATTTGAAGGTCCTCCCAGATGAATGTTTGAGGTGTGTGTGTGTGTGTGTGTGTGCGCACGCGCGTGCATGCGTGTGTGTGTGTGCGTGCGTGTGTGTGTGCACGTGTGTGTGTGTGTGTGCGTGTGTGATGTGGCACAGCCTGCACCAACTTGTTTCCCAGCCTGCAGCTCCAGGTAGGTAGCTGCAGCCCTACAAAGCTTCTCTCAGTCAAAGCCTCCTTAGTACAAAAGCTAACGCTTCACACTCACCACAGGAATGCTGTTATGTACACACACACACACAGACGCACACACACGTATATCTATACACTCACGCACACATACATGTATTGCATGTTCACACAGGCAAATTCTCCCGCACACACACACACACACACACACACACAGCTATAATATGATAGCCCTGGGCTGATTAGATTGAACATGTACTGTAAAAACACAGTCATTGTAAACCATTAGAATGTTGACGACATGCCCGCTAAGTGCACCCAGAGTGTAATAGGTGAAGGCGGGCTGTGCCAAGGAAATGACAGTTTCCACTGGAACAGCGGAGGAAGCTGAAGCTCTGGAATTAGCTTCCTTGTGCAGACTTGTCTTATTAGTGAACTTGTACCAGAGGACAGCGTACATACAGTATAATGGATACACACTTGCACGCTTCATTTGAGAGAACATTTTCCTTCATGTGAAGTTTTAATATCTCACTTTGAAGAATCAAATGTTAACATGACGTTTTTGTACGCTTGTTTGTGTTTGTTTAGATTCAAGTCCAACGTGTGCCACAAGGATTATAAGATTAAAAGAACTAGCCACAGTGGACTGATGGGTACTCATAGTAAAATGCACATGTAGCTATGCTGTACTCTTATTCAAAAAGTGAGATTTTAAAGTAGCATGGTATGTGAGAATGCAACATTTTAAGCAGGAGGGACCCCTACTGTCTGTGACGGGGTACTGCTGCATGCGCTTCAGATGTAGATGATATTAAAGGGGCCCTGTGGAGTCAACAAGCAACATGTATGTTTCCCTTTCAGTGTTTCTCACCAAAAAGCATTGTGGGCATCCTTGAGATCTACTAAATGTGTTGAAAGCTTTTTCTTTTGCAAAGACCATTTTTATTATAAGTTTTAACCCTGCTAGTTTAGGCCCATCTTTACTGTCAACTTTCTTCTTCTTCCCTGCCTTTGCAGTGGCTTTCCTGTTTCTTTGCACGTTGCTGCCACTTGTCAAATAGTGGTATAAAATAAAACCACAAGGAATGTGTATCAGATCACATGCATGCATCTGTGTTCTCAGAAAAAAATATATTAAACCGCACTGCTCCAACACATCAACACTACTAGTGGTCAAAAACTCCGCGGGGTACCTTTTAAGGTTCAACCCATTTCAAATTTCCTAAGTCTAAGCCTTAGTCTCCATAAGACCCTGTTCTTTAATATTCAGCTCCTAAATCAAAAGAGTCTTTGCTGTATATCAAATATTGTGATCCCCGTGCCAATGGTACCTAGTCATGGTCTTGTCTCTGCCAGCCCTTATGTGTATTAATGTGTGAACACGTTTCACTCCAATCTCCCCAGGTGAAGAGGAGCAGGGGTCCATGGCAGAGGTGTCCTACTATTCCTATGAATACGACCCAGATTCCGAGCCTTTCCTCGCCGATGCAGACGGAGGGGACCATTTCCCCCTTCCTGAAGGTGGAGGGGATGTAGACCAGATGGGGCTCCTGCCAGCAGATACCCAGCTACCCACACTGGACACAAAAAACACCCCTGAGCGATGGTATGAGTGGCTCCATCATGCTTTTGCTTGTTTTGTATTGACTTGATTTTCAATCAGACTTGGGGTTTATGGATCTCTGCCATGTTTCTAGTGTGTTTTGCTTAGCGCTTAATGGATACTGCTGGTGCAATTTGATTTCTGTATATTTCTTTCTGTCCACAAATCCCACAGAGAAGCAAAACTAACACCGCACGGCATCTCCATTTAATCGTTTGCATTTTAGATTTCACTTTCTTTTACACTTTAAATGATCATTTTACACTTTAAGCGAACACTTTTTGGAAGTTCAAATATGGCCCTTTATTCTTGTAGTATAGTAAAGTAAGAATCTTTTTAATTTGATCCCTTTTAATTTTAGATTTGGACTTGCAATTTTGATTATGACCAAATATATCCTCCATAAAGAGGATGCACTGAGGGCTCTGAAGTGGAAAATGTGAACTTTTTAGATTTAACGACCTGGATTCTCAGTCATCCAGGTCATGGTAAGTGCTGTATCATAGGCAACTGGACATGTTTCAGTTTCTTCAAGATGTTTCACCTCTAATCCACGAGGCTTCTTCAGTTCTAACTAACTGGAGGGGAGTTGCAGGCTTTAAAACTCTGTGTGGGAGTGTCCTTACAGACTATCTTCTGAAGCGGATGAATACACAATTGGCTCTCCAGTGAGTGTTTACAGCCTCATGAAGATTTATGTGGGTTTAACTCAGATTAAACTACAGTGCCCATGTTCATTATAGTGAAGAATCCCCTACAGTACCTGTCACTCAGTCTTTTCTTGGGACTTGGTGATGATAAAAAGAGTTTGTAAAAATTGTAAAACATAAACAGAGGTTTAACCTGCCGTTGTAATAGCTACAGTATATGATTAGGTCAGAAGGGGTCATTTAATACAGAGTTTTAGCACTACTGACAAGGCGTTTCAGGGATGGTGTTTCCTATGGGAGGGAGGAGCTTCTCTTGGTGCCGACTGTGACGATTTTTACTTTCAAGAACTTTTACATGCACAGGAATCTATGTAACCCACTGACGGTAAGGACATAAATTAAAAAGCATAATAGGTTTAACAGTTTCCTGTAGTTATACGACACAGTCTCTCAACAGGTTCTGACTACAGATATCTATAGTTCTGTGAGAGAGGTGAAGAAGTGTCCGAGCTGATCTTACAATGAAAGTGTGTCCTGTGTTCTTGTCGTCCACAGAAACGCCCACAGAGTGAAGCCATACCCGCCTCCAAATTGTACATTATTTGTGAATATGCTAGTGAATGGAAAGAGAAGAGAGAATTGGGACTCGCTCGGCCTGAAAGGGAGAGACAGTGGAGTCTGGAGACTGAGAGCGTGGCTTTGTGTGAGAGTGTATGTGTGGATGCCTTTATACAGCAGCGTGTGTGGTTCGATGTGACTGTGTGCATGACTGCTATTGAATTAGTTAGTGTCCTCCAGACTTCAATGTTTCTTCCTCCGGCCTCAGAGTCACCGATAGGCACCATAGCGTCTTTGTTATTCACTGTACTGCCTTTATAATCACTAGAACAAATAATCAAGTATTTATGTTTGTAATTACACCTGACGTTAAGCAAAATATTTTGTTATATTTTCTATCTGTGGTATTTATTTGTAGCTAGAGATCATATCTTTTTTTCTTTGGTCATTGCCCGCCCATACAATCTACTTTTTTGCCCTTGTGGTTCTTTGAGTTCAAACAAAAGATTTATGCTGTCAAAGGCTTTTTTTTTTTTTTTTTCCTTTCATAGCAAGCTTTAACCCAATTATTGAAATGTTTGATGAAATTCCTTTGCTGGTATCCTGCTGGAAAAAAGACATATGCTAACCATATGCTTTACAGAAACATAAGCTCAAATGTTTTTCATTTTTCATTTTTTTTTTTTCTTTCATGCCTTTATTAGACAGCACAGTAGAGGTCGACAGGAAACATAAGGAAAGAGAACGGGGACTGACATTAGTTACCTGATGTATGTCTTTGGACCACTTTTCCAACCAGGATGAAAACAAATGTTTCTGGAAAAGCATCATCTACTCTCAAGTCACCTCTCACCTTACCTACCTTGAGATTTGATTGTACAGTTTATAAGCTATTTTTTGTTTTTGTTAAATTTTGATTCGTGAAGCAATCAACTTAAAAAATCAAGAATGAAGTTTCAAATTCCTGTAAATGTACCAAATTGGATGAAATGTAGCCCTTATTCCTATCAAATATTGTGCTTTTTAAAACAAACAAGAATAAAATTTGTATACAATCCAAGGCTTTTCTTTTTGTTGAATTTACACTCTCACTCAGGTTTTTACACTGTGGTTAAAAAGACTTGCTCATGTGTCCAGTCATTTAAAGGAGACATTATATACTCATTTTCACGTTCATCATTTTATTTTGGGTTACTACTAATATACGTTTACATGCTTTAGTGCTAAATACCTAAGTCTGCTCTCATAGGCCAGCTCGCGCATGTCTGAGCCAGCACTGCTCACAACAACAGAGCAGCTTTGCTAAATGAATTCTTACGTGCCAAACTAGATGCAATGCTTTAACTTATGCAAATGCCTCTGCTGGTGCAGACTTTGACCTTTTCAACTCTCAAGAACCTATATAAAACAAAGAGAAGGAAAAAAAGAAAAGAAAAAAAGAAGCACAATAGGCCATCTTTAATATGGGTTACCTGGGTTTGAGTCGTGTCTTTTGCCCCTCCTGCTTCTGTTTTAGCTCATGCAGCTACAACTTCAGGGAAGAGACACCTTGAAATAACTTTTAAGAACAATATGATCTCTACAGCTGCAGCACAGTACGTCTGTCTGCTCCACTAGCAGAGGAGCTGCTGTGCACTTGTTCATGAAAGCTGTGTTGCTCCATTTCCTTTGAAAGGCTAGTTAAGTCTGGAGATAATTTCCTGTCAGCAGCGAGCTGTATTACAACCCTGCTGCTTCAGAGAGCCCTCTGCTTTGATAACCAACTCTCTGATCCCTGGCATGCTCCTGTGTTGGAGACACAAAGCATGAACGTGTGTGTGTCAGTTGTGTACACACAACCTCTTGAGTTTTTTGAGCGTGCACCGTATGTGTTTGTTTAACTGCTCACAACAGATTCGGGTTACCAAAGCAACAGCGCGGGAGAGAGTTAGAGCCTGTTAAAGTTTAATGTTTGTTTTTCTGCAAACGTCACTTGTCGACCCTCTCGGTTACTGCGGCCTCCGGCAGCTCGGGCCCTTTTAAACGACTCCTTCAAATCCCAACTACAAATCATCACTGGGATTAGTGGAGATCAAAGAGGGCTAAACTGCTGTAACTGCATCTGGGTTATCTGTTTGACCTGAAGTTAAAGATGAGACACCGGAGGGATGTATGTTGGCACTTCAGATGAAAGTACTCTGCCTGTAACTGCTCCGGGGGTGCTGCACTGCATCTGACCCTGCTGCATCTGTGTGTGTGTGTGTGTGTGTGTGTGTGCGTGTGTGCGTGTGTGCGTGTGCGTGTGTGCATGTGTGGAAAATGTTTTCCAACACAGTGTGCACTTTCAAGGCAGTATTGTGCATGTACTCATATTTCGGGGCAAAACTTATGAAACTTCCCAAAAATGTTGATTTTTCAGGAATTACTCCTCCAGCCTAAATGGAAAAAACAGTGTACTTTTGGCAGCCTCTGTGGCAACCGCATGCCTGGCTGAAGAGTGATATTGCGTCTCCACACGGCGATGAGCAGAAAGAGAGTGAAAGGAGAAAGGAGGGAGAGGGGGGGATCTTGGTTTCATGGTTTGCAGGGGGAGCTAGCATTACATGAGAGTGAATTGGAGTGATGACATTGTTCCTAAGTACCAGCTGAGTGCACCTATACATCCACCTCTCCCAGCGCAGGAAGGGCTATTCACCTGTCCGAGCTACCACAGACAAAAGGGACAAACAGGCAGATAGACAAAACCCCCCTCCAGTGGAGAGTCCGCTCAGCTGTTGACACTTTGATGTGCATTATATGTCTCAGGTTTCCTGATTGTTTTCAGAGGAAATTAGGGATTGATTCTGGATCATCCAGGGTTCTGGCTTTCACTGTAAACTGCCGGGGCGTGGGTGATGCCGGATCGAGGGGAAACAATAGTGATCATACATGAAGAAAGACCAGTGACTGATGCTCATCTGATCCAAGTATGCAGCCTGAAAGGGGGAATTACCTGTGAATAGAAGGTGCCTTGCAGGTTTTTTTTTTTTTTTTTAGGATTATTTCTTTGGCCATCTTCTCGTTGTTGTGACTGACATGTTGTGTGTATATTTTTTCATTTGTATTTCTACCATTGAGGTATACCTGAAGCTTCCATCGCTTCTATGAAGAGTCAAATGGAGAAGAAATACCCAGTAATCGCAGGGAGAGAAAAAGGTATGTTCATCAATAGACAATGAGTTCTTACAAAATCCTGTGCAGAGCCATCAGTATCATTATATATGTCCAGTTGGTCATTCTTGGTTTAAAGGGAGAGCACTGACTTGAGCAGAGTGGAGGACTTCTCAGCATGCAGACCTGCCAGGACTTGCTCCTCTCTGTGAAAAATGCTCCCACTTGCTCGACTGAACACTCGTATGCTGATGAAATGCTTTGCTCTGGGTTGTGTCTAGCTGTATACTGTGTCGAGTCAGTATACATGATAGTCAAACAATCTGAGCTCTCAGCTAACTGGCTGCCAGTTTATAAGATCTCTGACCAGAATGATGATGCAGGACGAATGCAGATACAGACTCTCATACCGGAGTTTATCAGATGAGTGGTGACAGATATTTGGAAGCCATTTTTAACCATTTTAGTTAGAGTACCACATCTCAATCGCCAGGTGGTGGAGCCCCAAGGCATTGTTAATTACTGTCTTAACATCTCTTTCTCATTTTGAGAAATGGCATAAATACCAAATGATGGATTGGACAGTGGACGTCAAGCAACCATGTGAATATTCTGTCTGTTTATATTCCACCTTGTTTCCTGTATTTTATTTGAAATTATGATATAATTTACGCTTGAATAGTTTAATTAAACAGCAATAATAAATGGTCTTCAGATTTGATAATATTATAGGGCAACTGAATCTAAATAAATGGCCAATTGGCAGATTATTTGGTGCATAATGTCCACTGGAGTGGACAGATGTATTTTCAGTCAGAGAACATACATATTGAAATCTGGCAAAAACAACAACAAAAAAAACATTTCTAACATCTCTTTTTTTAGTTGAAAAATATTGTTTATACGTTTATCTGGTTTTCTGGAATTACTTGATAATGTGTGTAGGGGCACAACTCAAAATAAAAGATATTGGCATGATTGTTTTTACTTGTTTGAAAAAACAAAAATAGTTAAAAATAAAAATGATTACTGGGATTTAATAGCCAAATTCATGCAATTAAAGTGTGACCATCACATGCTTACACAATTACACAGTAGCTGTTGCTAAAGTACACTGATTTGCACGGGAACTTTTCTATTACACACACAGCTTCAGAAGCAGCCCAGGGGCTTGCATGAATTACATAAGGATTTTAAATGTAAATGTCTCTTATGTGCATGTCTTTGTCATTTGTGCTCTGTAAATGTATTTTATAAGCTACAGTGTTTATGTGTGATATTTCTGCTCGTCTCTAGGGCCAGGACCTGGGCGCTATGGGCTTCCTCCCACTATTGGATTTGTGGGCCATGATTTCACCAAGATAACAAGCCCCGCCTATTCTTTCCATGGCAGGATGAGTGACAATAGTGAGCTCCTCATCTCTTTGTATAACTTTAAATTTATCATATAGTAAGGCTACAGAGCTACAGAGAAAACATTCTTTATTGATGTAACCAAACACTTTGATACGGTCCAATTTAGCAACATTTCTCTGGTCCAGTGACGGGCCCTATTCTGTTATGTGGGATTAAATCCATTTGTATATGTCTTAAGCGGTGTAAGTCAACATAAAGCCACTAGGGGGAGACAGTACCTCATATTTCTCTAGATATCGCACCTTATGCTCATCTAGCCTGTTTATTTAAAACTGACAGAGAAGATAATATATTGAATTGATCAGAAATGTTTACTTTCCCTGCAGTGTATTGTGTTGACTCAAGTCCAGGGCCTAAGTATCACATTGATGCAAAGGTAACTAGGTTCGGAAGGGATGGCACCCCTGCATATTCAATGTTGGGCCGCATGAAAGCAGAAAGTAAGTCCCAATTCATTAATATTATTCCAAAAAGTGTTATTTTAAGAGGGTGAACTACCTTATTTTCCTCTGAGAACAGCCTCTTTATTTAGTTATTATAGTTATATTAAACATTGTTGGTTTCAGTCCTGTGGTGCAAAAACATTTGTTGTTGACACCTCTACAGAGTCAGTGTCAGCTGTTATAACTGACAACCTGAACCCCGTTAAGTATACACACTCTTTAACATATGGTGTTGATGGGTTATATTATTCAACTGTTTTCTGTTGACCAGAGGAGCTATTCCAGACACCAGGACCGGGTGCATACAGCCCCGAGAAAGCCCCGCCGTGCAACCTCCAGCGCAGACCACCGTCCTACACAATGAGCTCTCGTACCCACTACAGAGGCATCGACGCAGTACCTGCTCCTAACAAGTATTGTCTCCCTCCTCTCATGGGACCTCAAGTCCCAAACAAGCCGGCCAGCGCCAGCTACACAATGTCAGGCAGCTACAGCACAGGGGGACCGTCTGTGGATTTAGCCAAGACGCCAGGGCCATGCAGATACAACAGTACAGACCCGAGTGTGTATCTACCCCGACAGCCAGCCTTTTCCATGCTGGGACGCCACGACTTACCCAGAGATGCCACCAAGAAACCCGGCCCTGGAACGTATAACCCAGAGAGAGTGACAGCTCACAAGGCTCGGGCACCAGCCTACTCCCTGGGAGTCAGACACTCAGAGTTTGTTACCCCACTGGTGGTCAATGTTTCTGACTGAACATCGAAAAACAACATAATCTAGGAGAAAAAACATTCATGAGCAGACATATGTGAAGAAGTACATTTTATTTTGTTCTTTCAGCAACAAAAGGACTTGTTGAATCAACCACGACTCACTTTCAAAATTTATAATATCTAGAAATAATATTATGTACACAAGACAAATAAAGTTTAAAGAACAACAAATGTTCAAACACAGAAAGCTTTTTTGTGAAAATCATGGGTTTGAGAAAAATAAAACCCTGCGCCTGTATAACCACTCCGTAAATAAATCAATTACAACAAAATGGCATCAAAGACATTTAAAAAAATGCATTAAAATGTACAGTTGACAGGCAAACGTTCACCTTCAGATTGTCTGAAAGGTCATCAGTCACAGTGGAATCAATTTGCCTCTCATTACCTCTAAAAATTGAGGGAGTTTGAAAAGACAAAAAAAAAAAAAACATAACTAAAGGTTTTCTACACAATACATTAGAACATATGTAGAGATGTTTGTAGGAGAGATGTATGGTCCCGAGACAATACAAATCAGCAAAGATGATAGCAGGCATTTACAGATGGTTCCCGTTTAATCCTTTGGGAGAGGTCTTCTGAAAAGCAGTATGTGTGGCTCTGGAGAGTGAAGCAAAGAACAGAGCGTCAGCTCATCCACAGTACAGCAGTTACACCATACAGTGTCATTCACAAGCTGTGATTCATGTGTATATAACTTTCAGCTCAGTCTAAAGGCACATGCTAGGAGCTAGGATAAGTTTCATGTCCACCTGAATACAGCACACACAGGCTGACATACAGGTGCTGTAACTGATGCCTCTTCTTCATGTATGTATGTTTGTGAAACCCTTTGTGGCAAACTACAGCGTAGGAAATGGCTTGGGCTGCTCAATAGCTCAGCAGCAAAAAAAAAAAAAAAATATTGCTCTTATTTTCACATATATTACAATTGTGATATGATTCACAATTAGTGGTAATGATAATTTTTGCATTACAGTTTTTATTTTCAATGAAAAAATAAATATTAGTCATGATGTGACTAGAACAAGATGTGTAGGCCAGAACATCCTTGCAGCTGGACAGCACTTCTTTATAATGCTGTTTTACCTTTATTAAAACATGCAGCTTTTTGCAATTGGCCATACTGCAATTTCAATAATATTGTGATCAGTTGTGCAGCACTAAAAATAGCAGACTACAGAGTCTTCCTGCGCAAAAATGCATTCTGAAGTAATGTAGTAAAGTAAAAAAATGAGGCTTCAGCTGTCTGAGCAAGGAATACCAAGAAAGCATGTTCCAAAAGTACAAAATTCCATCATTAAACTTCTCTGAACAGTGTTTCCTGGCTGAGCTCAAGTGATGTGATAGTACTGTTTGCAAAAAGAGTTAATGTATAACTAAATGTTTGACTTTGGAAATATAGGGCCGTCACAATCTCAGATTTCCACAACATGATTATCATCGCCAAACAAATTCTACAATAACGAAATATCCATAGAAAATGTGTAAAGAAAAACGACAGTAATGTTGTTTACTATGAGATTTGTCTCTTGTGGCAAATAAACTGCACTGTAAATATGAGTGTAGGGAAGTATAGAGAGAATTTTTTTTATCAAAATTGTAAGAAAATACATAAAAATAATTAAAAAGGACACGAAAACAACAATTACACAGGTCTTACATTTTAGCAGGATTATTCACATGATATTAAGGAGTGAGACAATATGAAATTTCACTAGTCACTATTATCCTGTCTAGCATAATTGCAATTCACTACATTATCCGGATAATCATCAAAAATTAGTAAAACGATAGGATAAAAACTTGCATGAAAAATGACTTGATTCACATTTTTGTTAGGAAACAATATTTTTTGTGTGTGACAAACAAAATCAAACATAAGTAATCATAAGTCACAAGGTTGAATAAAAAAAAAAAAATAGTAGTACCCTCATCTCCGTCAATTTTTAGCTTGGAATCTGTAGTATTTACTCACATCTATGGGGATCTAATGTGCACACCATGTCTTCAGCATTGGGCTTAGGCAATTCAAAATAAATCAGGGAGCCAATATAGCACATGTAGGTCAGCAAGCTAGACAGCTTTTTTAAGACAGTCATGTGAAGATACTTTCAATTATCTCAATTCATGATTATCCCAATAAAGAAAAAATCAACGTAATTAATTTACAGTGATTGTTTTTTATGGCCATCCACGAAACAATCTTTAGGCGCCCCATCGCTATTATTAACATGATTCATCTGCCCTGTACCTATTTGATTTGACTAAACAAGAATGCTGAAACCATGATCCATTACAATGCATTTTTGCACAGATTAAGGACTGTAGATTGTGTCCCTCTTGTTGACACTGTAGAAAATGATCTTCATTCAAGTCAGTATGGACAGAATGATTGATTACATTGACCAATAACTCTTTTAACAAACATTAAAGCTTGTGATCACTGTTTTACGACAAGACTTCGGTGAACCTATCCCTTGAAAATGCATTTTGTAGTTTTGGGGAGAAAATTTAAATAAGAAGTAAAAAATAAAGAGCTTTATACAGTTTAACTTATTTATATTGGCAGGACCCTTCATAGTGGCCACCTTTATATATCGGGCCACTGTTCTAGGGACCTCATTCCCCCTCTGAGGACACCATGTTTGTTCGGTTATGGAAATATAAATCATCCTGTACATATTTCTGAAACAATACTGTAAATATTGCCTTTCTGAGTTTGAATGTATTTTCCTAAACTACGTATTGCACCTTGAAGTCCAGAGTTCCTAACCTGGTTTGTGGATCATGTAGTGGATCCAGCCCTGGCTCTGCTGCACCCCGATTCCTCTCCACTCGTCCTCCGTCATCAGGTGGGAGGAGGGCACCAGCTTAGACAGCTGCTTGGGAAGCACAACATGCCTATGGGAAGATAAATACATAAAAAAAACTGTCAAGATAGAGCCGTTGACGTTGGGCCTCAGAAAACGTGTAACGTTATAACGTTACCAAAAGGACAGTCAAGCAGTAAACATCGGGGAAGACAAGTATCAGGTAGCTTCAGGCCTCAGTTAGCGATGATAACGAGTAATGAACGTTACGGTTTAATTAGTCGACTTTAATAATACAGCTGCAGGGATGTCACCCGCACAACGTCAAACAAACCGGTTTGAACATTGACCATAACGTCAGGGTAGCGGTTAGCATGGCTAGCATGGAGTTGTTTAGAATGCTGTTAACACCAGACAGTTAAAAATCCTAGCATAATTGTAAGCCAAATCACCTTCTCAGTCCTGTCTTTAACTAGCATAAATCCCCCGCATCAAAGAGAAGTTGACAACAGACGCTGACGTTATGATAAGCCACGTAGCTAACGTTAACCTAACCAATCTGTGATTTAAGCTAACGTTCCCAGACTTTTGAAAACAGGGACTCCAGGAGCGTTTATCATACCTGTACTCGAACTCCTCATCGTTGTACTTGTCGGAATAGTAAATCTGCTTTTTCGACATCTTTAGTTGACGATAGTGAGCAAAGCTGAAGCCCCGAAAGTTGTTTTTGGGTGATATTAACTAAGCAGCGCACGAACTTAGCTTCTGAAGAGCGCAACGGGCTGCTGTCATCTGCCGCTGTTTTCACAGGATAATTCAAACCTCAACGGCTGCCCGCATTCACCGGATTGGTCAAGGCAGCGGCACGTGAACGTCTCGTCAAATTAAATCGTCTATGTTTGAGAAGAAGATGCACTCGGCTGCGAAATCACTGCTCTTCAACGAGGAAGCACAGTGGTTGTGTACTTCCCTGTAAGTTCATTAGAAACATACATTCTAGCTATTATCGTAAGTTTTAGTTGTGTGCCATACAGTTTAAATGGGTTTTAGGCGTCTGAATGGAAGAAATCTGATGTATTCTGAAAACCGTTTCTGGGAAGCGAAAGGAGGCTCAGTGAGACCTCTTCACTTCTTTAATGTCTCCGCTCCTTTGCGACTCCTCCTGCCTTCGTCACCGTGCTGCAGGAGGCAAAACAAGAGTGGTGCAAGAAGTACCCAGTGGTGCTGAGATGAGCTACCGAAACTTAATGCTCGGAAAATATCGACCATGGAGCTGATACATTGTAAAAGTAAGCTAAAGGTGCACTATGTAGTTTTGGGGAAGGCATTTTAATCAGCAGAGAAAGATATCCAGGTATGCCTAAACAAACTAGATAAACAAACTCTCTTTGTTTTCATGAGTGAATAAACTGAATAAACAAACTGACCTTAAAGGACAACACATTTTAAAATTCAAACTTACTTTGTTTAGATTTGATGGACTGTGACACTACACAGTGCTCTTGGGGACCTTATTTTCCTCTGAGAACAGCTTGTTCAACCGGTTTTGAAAAAAAGTAATATTTTGAGTTTGTATTATTACCTCATTCATATCCATCCATCCACTGTCTATAACCACTTTTCCTTTTCTGGGGCCGATCCCAGCTGACATTGGGTGAGCAGCAGGGTACACCCTGGATAAGTCTCCAGCTCGTCACAGGGCCAATTCATTCATATTGAAAATATTTATATTCTCAGCTTGAATTTCTTCTCCAGAACTGCATAAGGCCCCTTTAAGCAATCAAGAGAGTTTGAAAATCTGAAAACTGGTTATAGTTATAACTGGAAAACTTATAGAGTACAGCGTTTATAAATATATAAATGTAGCATTTGTTTTGAAAATTGTCACCTTTCATCTAATTTTTCCTGTTTACACTTGATAAAGTCTGTATTAGTTACTTGTAATTGCTCCTTAGAGCAGATCTTATTAAAATAATATTTTATTATTTATGTTTTTTGGCTGATTTGAGGTGGAAAACAAGTTATAACCGTGTTAAATCTGATTATGTAGAAATTAGCATTTTGTGCGATCTGGCATAGTTGGCATAGTTTCTGAGTGCAACACCACTGTCATAAATTCAAATCCCAGGTCTGTAACAGTTTGTCAGACATAATGTAGGTGCTAATTACAAACAAAACTCATTACGTTCTAACAATGTTATGTGTTTAAAACTTGTAGGTTGAAGTAAACATGTATGCAACACTGTGATCCTGTGGAGTGGCTGAGACAGAGACACCATTCACCCTATTACAAGACACTGTACCATCCAAATTATTTCAAGCTGCTATTTTCGGGGGGAAAAATTACATAATGTTGCTTTAAGATTTCATTTTGGAACCATAATATTTTCTAATTGACCCAAATTTTTACCACTGACCATGCAAATAGA
Source organism: Spondyliosoma cantharus (assembly GCA_900302685.1). NCBI lineage: Eukaryota > Metazoa > Chordata > Actinopteri > Spariformes > Sparidae > Spondyliosoma > Spondyliosoma cantharus. The sequence continues at coordinate 1,993 of OMLP01015264.1, read as the reverse complement.
TATTTCCTATTTCTATTATATATATTTCTACTAACTTGATAGATTTTACTTGTGATATTTCAAGGCTGTTGTGACATCAAATTAGGCTATTCACCAAAAGCTGCCTCGGTCACCTGTGATGTTTTCCGCCTGGCTTGTCGCAAATACATTACTCCTCCAGATAAATGATTTGTGAGTACACTGAAAACAAACCCTCTCTTTACATTTTAACCACACAGTATAGTTTGAGCTCTCTGTTCTGCTGGTAACCTATGCTGTTGTTCTTAATTGTAATCACTGTTGTCAAGGTAATGGCTGCTAATGAGCGGTGGTGTATTCGCAGCGTGACTTGTTCCACTTGTGTATGCAAACTGCTCAAGTCAGGAGATGGATCTGTTAACTCTTCAAATACAGAAAGTCATAGTGTAATTGACTGAACTTGTGATGTATCAGCATTTCAAACATCTTCGGACGATTGCTCTTGCATCTGTCAGTTTGGTTTGAGGTAATAAGGTAATAATAGAGTGTATTGGCGGATCAGCTATTTGTTTTGTGTCAGACGAGGGGACAGAACACAGTGAGGAGGTTCGGCTTTTCGTTCATCTGTCAACATGCACTGATTCCATCTGGTTTATCAGTAACTTGTACAAACAAGTTAGAGCAAACAAACAAGAAGTGATTGGCTGTTTGGTGGAAGGTGAGATATCAGTGGCAGTGGTATGATTGCCTCTCTGATGGTCATTTGTTTGTGCGTGTGTAGGTTTTTCAGCTGTAACTACAGCTCCTCTGATCCAAGTCAGTCTTTCTCCATATAGGTAAGCTTCCTTCCTCTAATGCCTTTTTAAATAACCTGGTTTAGTAATGTTGCATTCAGGGTACTGCACAGTTTGAACATATTTTAATGATTGTTGTTTTTTCCTGACTGTGCTGTTATTGAGTCGGATTTTGCTGGACGGACCACAGGATTTTACACCGCTCTCCAAACTAGCTACTAACTGACTTGCTTTATTGAGTTGAAACAGTTGACAGGAACATAATGAGCCTTTCCTTGTCTGCGTAGGTGGCGTTCTTCAGTCAGCAGATTACCCCTGTCTTTTTGCGTAACAGATGACCCTGACTGTTATTTCACAATCAATGCAGTCATCATGCACAGATGCTTGCTTTTGAACCTGTACTTTTACCATTTAATGTCACCTTTTCTCTTATTTATTCTCACAAACTGAATAACCTCTGTGGCTGTGGCGGATCATTCCTGACACAGGTGACATCAGCTTCCTTTTGTTTTTTTTGAACACCTTGCACTCGTTCCCACCTGATCCGGACACCACGAAGGGAAAATAAAAGTCCCGCAGTTCAAATCCCTGCTTAACCCACTTTGTGTGCCACACTGAGAATCTTGACCGCTGATGCATACCTTACATTCCCTTTGTGCAAGGCGGAATTGTAAGTGAAAATAGTGAATTAGAAATGAGAGTGGAAAAGGATTTGAACGAGGAATGGAAAGGCATGAGGGAGGGGATGAGGACGGCATGAGGAGCTAAAAGGATCGTGCTGAGATGGCTGATTGCTCTCCGGGGAGGCAGATGGGAGGGAAGTTAGAAAGAGAATTCAGACAGATTGGACAGGGTTGATGTTTTCAGGCACATAGTCCCTCATGAGTGTGGCTGCATTGTTGTCTTTGTTAAGTTTGTGTCTTTTGACGAATGGAATTACACACACACACACACACACACACACACGCATACATGCATCAAATCAAGCATGATACACTTTAACTAATTGGATGACACTCATGCCCTCTTACTCGCATTCTGAATCAATGTTTTAGTTACTGTATTGACTCCCCCAAGGAGGTTATGTTTCCAGCCATGTCTGTTTGTTTGTTTGTTGGTTGGTTTGTTTATGAGCAGGATTACACAAAAAGTAAGGAACAGATTTCCACGAAACTTGGATGGAGGGATGGATCTCAGCCTACATAATAAAAGTAATGTATGGCTTGATGAAAAAAAAAAAA
>OMLP01015263.1:32124-52939 GCA_900302685.1 Spondyliosoma cantharus | reverse complement strand
AAACTCTCCAAGGCAATAAAGCCAAGGAGGTGAGAGTTTGACACCAGCATGACCCACAGTATGAACCCTCCCTCTGGCATGTCAGAGGTGACCTTCTGTGGGGGTCAAGGGTCAAGGTCTTAAAACAAGAACATCAAAAACCTGGCACCCACACTTCTCTGAGGAACCTGATGCCCATCTGGAGGAATTTGATGCGCACTGGTATCAGACAGAGACATTTTCATTAGTGAGTTCTAATTTCATATGCAGCTTCAGATTTATATAATTAATACAAATGGCAATCAAACATGTTTGACATCTGATCAAACTAAAATATGGCTCTCATGAATATGGATGTGGCTGAAGGTGCTGTCTGAAAGCTTAATCTGCAGGGTCCTTGAGCCCTTTAGAGGGGACTGAAGTATTCTTTGAGGTTATAGAGCCTCCATCTGTCAGATTCCCACTCACTCCTGCCATGTGTTTTTAGTGCCTTGGCCCTACATCAGTAACAATGGGGCCTGAGCAACAGCTGAAACTGATGACTTTTGACAATCAAGAGGCGCATAGCATATCCAGAGGCTCAATCGCAAGCCAAAGTGTGATAACATAATAGCAGGCCTTTAGGGGTCATAATATATGTTTCAAAAAAGGGCTTGATAAAGGTATGGAATATAGATCACAGCTGTGAGACTGCACCAGAAAGCTTTTCTCCCAACAGCTTCTTTGTTCATAAACCAAAATAGACAAACAGAATTCTGCATAGCATCGATGTAGAAATGAAAAACAAACAAGGGAAATAAATAGATTTCATGTCTCCACTTCAAAAACCTGCCTGTAGTACTGACAGGAATTATAATATGGCCTCTGATGAATAACGGTGTGATTACTTCTAAAAAAAAGCAAACTGACAGCGCGTTTTCAGGACATTCATAGTGATAGTGTGTACACATGGAGGAGGAAGCCAGTTAATAAATGACTATGAGCGACAGCCCAAGCTGTAAGATAAATGAGAGGAACTTAAGTGGAAGGAAATCAATCACAGTCAGTTTGAAATGTTCCCTGTGGAGAATGTATGAATTAAAGGCAGCTTAAAGGTGCATGGCTTCAGCTGCCTGTGTGATTTGTTGCCAGACTGCTGCACATACAGACCCACTGGCTTTAAATTTTTACCATGAAAGAACCTGATAACATCCGGAACTTCTAAAGTGAGATTTAATTTCCCCCCAGCCGAGGATTTTAAAAATGTATTCATGAGCAAGACATCCCTGCTGAAGCAGAAAAAAAAGGTTGAAGCCTAGCTGTATATGAAATTAATCCTTCAACATAAATGTTCACTGAAAATTTAAGGTTATAAATTTATGAGGCGACACACATTCAAGTTTCTCGCCACATATCTGATTATCTGATTATCAGATGAAGAAATAGGGGGTGAATAAAGATGAAGGCAGACTGGCATGCAGAGATATAATCCCCTCAAGAATATTTTTTCGGAGGTCCTCCCTTGTGCAAATTAAACCCTGGGACATTTTCACAGAAGTATCCTGCTCCTTTGTGAAAAAAGACTCCACAAACATATAACTTCATCTGTGCACATCATTGATATAAAACAAATGCAAGGAAGTTATTATGAAAGGCTTTGGGCTCTCCAAACAATTAGATTCTGATTAGTTATCTTAAGAAAAGTAGAAGAGATAATGGGATTTGTAGATCTCCTGGTGGCCTGGAATCAAAAAGAAAACAGTAGTTAATGACACAAGTCTAGACAGGAGACAGGAAACAGAATGCTGAGAAGCTGTGGCACTTAATGGTCACAACCACTTTGATTCGCATGATAGCAAAGTCTCTTTTCATGCTCCATGTACTGCCAACCACCCACCATGACTGCAGCCCACGTGATTGTTGCGACCAGTGACTGAACATGTTCAATCCCTGGTGACTGTCCGCAGTGGCACAGTGTATAGCTGAAGCAGAACGATGGAAACTGAGGTGGAAGGAGTTTGAATAATGTGAGCAGCCATGAGGCACTCGCGACCTTCGACCATCCAAATAATGCAGTGTATCTAATCCCCAAATCCTTGTCTGGGGGCTGGAGAAGAGAAGTGAGCTCAGTCTGTGAGACGGAGTGACAGAATGTCAGGTTCTTTTTTTAAGCTGAGCAGCCAGGGAGGAAAACATTGCTGCAAAATAGTGTTCTATCTGTCTGTCTGTCTGTCTGTCTGTCTATCTATCTATCTGTTGTCTGACCAAGTGAAGCCTGTGTATTGTGTTGCAGAGATATCTACTGAAATTAGCAGGCTAACCAGTTAGCCCTGTTCCATCCCTGTTTCAAGGTCCTGTGTTAGCGGTGTAAACACAGAAAACATCCCTGGTGCTCCAAGCCGCCAGTCCAAACTGCTAGCTGTACATACATGTACAATACAATCCTTACATATTGCACCTTTAAAACTCTTCTTTATGTTATCTTTATGTCTTTTTTATCTTCTCACAGACTACAAGCTGCTCTGTAGTCTGGTTGTATGGCAGCAGCAGAACAACTGTATAACGTGATTCATGCTGGCCTTGCTACTGAACTGCATCTTGATGTTACATAACATTACAAAAGAATTACCATCAGGAGCTTTAACATTCACATTCACATTTAGGGCATTTATCAGATGCTTTTGACCAAATAACTTACAATAAGTACATTTGTCACAAGAAAGAAACCACAACATATCACCATCTGTAAAAAAAAGAAAAAATAGAAACAATCAAGAGCTTTAAAAAAAAGAAAAATAGCTAATATTGAAAAGACATTTTCATATTTCTTCTACTCACTTCCAAAACTAATACAGTTATAATGTAAGTTTCAACAGTCGAGTTTATGGACTATTTAGACTAATTTTTGCACACAGGTTCACTGTAAAAGTGACTTTACTTTTAAAAAAATCAAGGATACTGATTATTTCAAAATTACCAAGTGAAGTACACCAATACTCTTAAATTGTTCAACTTTTTAGCTTGTAAAAATTATCCTGACTTCCTGGTTTCCTGACTTTCAAAGTTTACATGTGTTGATGTTGAATTTAGAAAATGTTGAAACAGAATCTGATTCAACATATTTGCATTAGTTTGGGGGCAAACATCTCGAAGACAGATACTTAAAAACCTGGGGAACAAAAGCTGAAAGTAAGTTCCTCTCTAAACACTGCTTGGCCTTGTTTTTCTGGTAAATTGGAATTAATCAACCCTTTAATGTGTAGCATTCAAAGTGTAGTTACAAATTGTTGAGAAAAAAACACTCTATAAAAATCTCACTACAATTTACAAAAGATTAAGTTTACTGTGAAGTCTGAATACTCAGCAGACAACCATCATGGAAATCCCTAAAGAACAGCAGTCACTCACAGCAGTGGGTGAGTCATTCCGGAGGAAGTAACACCTTTCGGATCATTCGTTGATGTCTCAATCACACCCATCCACCAAGCCGTCTTATTGCTGCCCATTGTCCCCCATAGGAATGATAATGGCCACTGTGTCTCCTCCCCATGAGTGCCGGACATCTGGGCTGAGAGGGAGGAGGGGAGGGGAGGCTTCCACTTTCTCTTGTCCACTTCATGTGTTGCCAAACGAGAAACAAACAGGCATTGTGCTTCAGCTTCGCTGCTGCCCATGGACTGTCCTTGTTTATAGACCCATCACTTAATTGTGGCCTCACACAGCTATGTCCATTCTCTGCTATTCCTCCAGGATAATTGCTACTATTGAGGCTACGCTGAGGTCTAATGATTGACCGTTATTCTCACAACATTTATTTAACTTTTAGGAAGTTTTTTTTAACATTTTCTTTTTTTCTTAGACATTCACACTTTTTATGTGGGAGGACATGAATTGGGAAATAAATGTATAACACTGCAGTTCTACCAGACACAATTAACCAATGTTTAACTTCCTGTCAACAAACTCACAGCACGGCTCTCCATTATGGACTGTTGACATTTTCTTGAGTGCCTCTTCCTAAATGAAATTCACACGTGTCCAAATTTGCATGAGCAGCCATATCAAGGTTGCAAAGTATGGTGCATAAAAAGGTGCATAAAAAGGTGATGATGATGTTTGTGAGTATTCTTCTGATTGCGTTGCACCCTCTTCTCCTTAGGGGTGCTATCCATATCTGAGGGTGTTGATTAGATAGCAGCCCCCACCCACATTTGCAAGTCGAGGCCTTGCTATTCTCACATTGCCATGCACATGCTGTTGTGTGGTTGCTCTGCGGGGTGAGGATAGTATTTAACTCTTAAATGAACAATATGATGCTCATTTTTATTGAATGTTGTAGCCTCTTTCGATAAAAGTAACTCTGTGGAATAAACTCAGGGCGAAATTAAAGCATGGATGTACTTCAGATGTTCAATTCATATCTCGCCTGTTTGGACTAAAGGATTAAATTACTCTTTGGCTTCAGAGGCACATAAGCATTTTCACACATTTTAGTGTGTCACATTCTGGTAGTGTCATGTTGTGGAAATACCCATTTTACCATGCCTGGATTATCCAGCCAGGGCCCTGAAGGCAGCACGCTTTATGAGTCGACATTCTTCCAGTATCACCCTCTGCCCTGCACATATGTCCAACACTTGGAGATAACTGAGGGGACTGATGCCTCAAAGGTCTCATTTCTAGACTGCAACAATTCAAAACAGCCTGTGTGACCATAATTGAACTGCAATGTCTTTGTCCTCAGACTAACTGAAACCTTGGAGGTTCCTTGTTGGCCCCTGAGCTTCAGCTGTGTGTTGTCATGCACTTCACATTATGATGATCACCGGGTGCCACTGGGTAGCACCAGAACCCATTTGGCCCCTGCCCTCAGTCTCACTTTAGCCGTCTGTGCTAGACTAGCTGCAAGCTCCCACAATAAAGGTATTGACGTCACTGGCCAACGTTGGACACGTGCTGCCTTCAGGTTCTCCTCCTGAGCTCTGATTTCTGAGAACTTATATTGAAGATCTAACTTAAGATAGCTGGAAAGATACAAGCAGAACCAAAGTGAGTATTTTTGGTTGACATTTGTTTGAGAGACAAGAAGAGACAGCATAATGTAGAGGGAAAGCTGAACAAAAAAACAAAAAAAATACCATTACCAAAATTTCATGTATGTGCCTGGTTCTTTATAAACAAATATTTTTTGTTGCGGTTATTTTGGTTTTAGTGACATTTTGATGTATTTGAATACAATCCATCAGACTTTGTCAGGGATGTAACAAGAAAGTCTGAGACTTATTGTCACAATAGTCCACAGTGTTTTCAGTCCACCAATAGTTATAGTTATTCATTTGAATGTGAAGGCTTTTTGCCATGTATGGACATCATAAACAAAACACAGCAGCACTAATATATGTCACTGATTCTAAACACAAAATGCAAATATGTTTTAGCAATTTAGTATGACAGAAGATTAAATGTCCTTCTCTTAAAGGATGGGTGTTGCTTTGGTCTCAAGTTGTCCAGAAGCGTTTGTATCTGAGCCATCACTTAACTGAATTTGGGTGATATTGCTGATATTAGTTAGCATGTGTGTAGACTTTTCTTCTCAAGTTGCCTCAGAGATTTTGTTCATAAGCACAGAAGTTGAACTGTTTGCTTCACGCCATCAGACAATTAGAAAACAGATGTTCGTTTTTCTCAGCTGTGTCAGCAGACACCTGCTGAGGGAACGTGTCAGTTTTACTGTGTAACCCAGATTAGTGTAGTCTGAGGTGGGAAGTGCAGTACAAGTAGTTTTTAATTGCTCATAAACACCCGAAACTTCCAGTTTTACAGGTCAAGAAACAGCCATCAATTTATTGGTTTAATGATTAGTTAATTAGGCAAAACTGTTAAATGTTATAAACTATGTAATCTTGTAGGACTAATTATTTCTCTCTCTTTGTTTTTGGCAGCAAAGTTGATCTCATATTGACAACTAGCATGTGCGAAAACGAAACTGACCTCCCATGCATGGTGGTCTGCTATCAACGCACCATTCCTTCGTCTTTGAGCATTGAGGTACAGTTTTTCTTTTACGGAACACAACTTAGTTCCCAGGTTTGTTGCGTGGTAATTTGATGAAACACATACATTTTGATTTATGCAATATTTTAAGGTCGAGTTCATAATCATTCTTATTGCGTCCTTACGTGAATAGACTGACTTACCATATACAAATTACTGTGTATAATTAGGTGATTATATACTGACAAAATTGAGTATTAGATTATATTTTTGCCAACAGATTCTCCTAAAGCCGCATGAATGAGGTCTTTAAACCAAAGCCTATGTTTTGTGATCGATCAAAACAGCCATTTACTCCAGCCTTATATTATATTATATTATATTATATTATATTATATTATATTATATTATATTATCTGGCAGTTTTTTTTCTCTCGCCACAATCACTAAGTGCTTGCTCATGGGGGTAATGTTGGTTCTCTGTATATAGATTAACTAAAGAGTATGGTCTAAACCTGCTTCAGTTGGAAAGTGTTTGTTGTAAGCATACAAATACAGATTGATTGATTGATTGATTGATTGATTGAAATTTATGAAGCTAAATGATCAAAGACCGGATAAAAACCCCTCTTCCATCATGATTTTGCCGGTCAGAGCCTCATCTGATACATCCTGCCTGTTAACTAGCTAAATAAACTTCCACACTCAGCTTCACTTGTGTTAATATTGTGATTCGGTGGTTAGACATTACATAGAAACCTGTAATGGATGGTGCATGCAGGAATGCATAACAAGAAAGAGTTAACTGCGCGCGCTGGGAACGTGTCTGCCCAACGTCCGAAAGCCCGTGAACGCACCAAGCTGCAAAACTGCGAGAGAAGCGGTGATTGAAGGGGAGAGAGCAGAGCGGCGGCGGCGGCGACGACGGCCATCTTAGAGCAACCGTGGTAACCGACATTCATCTCCTGGATTTTATTTTTCTTGTTAAGAGAAACTCTCCCGGCTGACTGACCAGAGAAGAAGAAGGTGGTGTTTCACTTCGCCGCGGTTGAACTCGAAGTCGGGATGCGGTTCCGAGGGAATACACAATTTGCATCCGCTGTCGGACTGGTCCTCGGACTATTATGTGCGGTGGAGGCAGCTAAAGGTAACTAAGCTGGGATTTATGTCCCGTTGTGTTTTGTCTCTCCTCTGTCTGTCTACCTGAAGGGTTCTGAAGTAAACGGTCGCTCTCCGGTGGTTTTTCAGACGTTGACGGTTAAAAATGAGACGTTGGCTCTGGTCCTATGGAGGGATGCGTGTTCAGGAACCTGTTCAGGGATGGTCAGCTCGGGAGCCGCAGCGGGTGGATGTCGCGAAGTATCCCGCGGGCAGCAAGTGCGTCCCCCGCGATACTGTGTCCATTTTAACCGCAGATAACCCCCCAAATGACACATTATATGCCAACTGCAGTTATTATCTGTGTCTGATATTATATATATATTTTTATCCCACCGGAGTAGGCGACTTTGGAGATGATATCAAGGCCACGAAACGACCCCCTTCTGTCATCTGCATTCAGTCTATTTCTGGGGCACTTGTCTCTTGTAGTCGCAGTCTGATTTAAGGTTCAACACATCTCACCTACTGCAGAGTTTGTGAGGTTTCTTTTTAAAGTCCGCCGTGTCTGGTACGCACTGTTCTCATCTTGCGTTGAAAAGATATTTGAGTAAATCTGAATTAACATGTGCGACGATACGTTTCTTTACTATTTTTTTTATTATTATTTATTTATTTATTTATTTTAAACGTTAAGTGTTAATAAACCACCAGCAGGTTTATTCTGCCATCAGTGGGCCTAATGCTCGCTTTGGCATCGCCGTGGTCGCACCAGGATGGAGCTGGGGTTGGCTACGCATTGCAGATCCCCTTCACAAGCCCTTGTTTTTGTCGGTGGATTTAATAGAAATGCATGTGCTGCGATCAATGTTTTTTTTTTTATTTTTTTTTTTAAAAAAGCCCCTCAATAGGAGGTCTGGGCCTCCTGTTACTACATAACATGAGCTGCGATTGCAACTGCCCTCTTCATGTGCAATGTCACCGATGGACACCATCACACACACTGAGGAGGAGAGAGACATGCCTTTATTTGCTGCAGGGCGGTCCACCTCCCTCCTCACAGAGGAAGCCTATTGCTCACACATTAAACACCCTGGTTGCATGAATTTAAAGGCTGTGTTTTAGCCTCAAAACCATTCCACTGACTCCCCAGTGTGAGCTTCATGTTTCAGGGTGTGTAAAGGCAGGTGCGTCTTAGTCAGCGGCCACATCAACGTGCCCAGGCAGCCGCCAATGCTGGAGGCCAGTTTGTGTGTTGTTTTCTTTTTAATGCTACACCCGTCTTACGCCCCATGAACAGAATGAAAACCATGAAAGGGATATGGACAGCCATAAAAGTCTGCACATGGCCTTTCTGATCGAGCTATATTTTTTCCTGTTGCCATGTCAAGCAGCTGAGAATGCACAGCAGGCGGGAGGCTACCATTTGTAAAGCAGTAACTTAATTTCTTTGTGCATTTATCAAGAGGAAGTAAGTCCTGGGTATACTGTGCGAGTCTGGCTTCTCTTGTGTCACGGCCAAGTGTGTGTTTGTGAAGTGCACCTGCAGCTGTTCCACTGTCCATCAGTGAAGGAGGCCTGTGAAATCACCATATTGGTGAGGGCTTATCTTTTACTAACTAACCAAAGGTCGCTCGTTCATTTTGTGCGCTGCCTCTTGTCACCTGCAACCTAAAGCTTTGTGTTTTTATGGCTTGTTGTTGATTTTTTTTTTTTCTACTTCCAGTAGGGCTGCAAATAGGCACTGGACAATATGAAAAAGTCATGTCATGATTACCCGGTCCAACATAATTGAGATTCAGCATAGAATCCCAACAATCATCAAAAATATATTCTTAAAACTCTTAAAGTTACACTTAAACACACTGAAACCACTCTAACCTGACATTTTCCTTCAGGAAACAAAGATTTTATTGTATCACAGATAGGACACACATTATTTTGATGTGAAAAAGAAACAATCAAAGAATCTTTAATAAGTTATCATAAATCACAAGGTTATACACAATCATTTTAACTCGTTTACTATTAAATCACTTAACTAGACAGCTTTTCCAAGTTATTCATGTAAGGATATCAAGATTATCCTGATAAGGAAAATTCACCATGAGCAACTTTTTCTTTGTTTTTTATCGCAATCTGCCTCAGTATCTTTTATCCGCACATCCCTTGCTGCAACTAATCTGTTGGTTATTTTTCTTTATTAATCAATTAGTTGCTGGGTCTGTTAACTGTCAAAAAATAGGGAAAATGTCAATCAGTGGTTCCACAAGTCCAAGATGATGTCCTCAAAGGTCTCATTTTGTATTTTAATGTTGTAGCAAATATCCAAAAATCTTATCGATTATAATCGAGCCGTGTTGCAGCAGATGAGGAAGCAGATACCCCTAATTTCTTTCCCCAAAGTCGTTCTTGTTCCAGAAATCTCGAGTTTATACAAATGATTTGTGTGAGTGAAACAGAGCTTCAGCACATTTGGCTGAACTTGGCAGCACTGGCACTGGATGTTGTGGTCCCTCAGCTATTCGCCTACGCAAACATTAATCACTGATGACATGGCTACAACAAACCTTGAAAAATCTGTTGATAGAAATATGTTTTTGTTACCAAAAAACACTTACCTACTGAGTCTATATGATTCAGTACACCGCCAGCAAGGAAATGTCAGTGTGTGTAAAACTGGTGCAAACTCACATCATCTGTTGCAGGAAGCTTCAAAGCATTGTAGGCCATAATAATCCACACTTCTGAGTTTCTTTTCTTATCTTATCCATCATGGAATCGTATCACTTGTTTTCAAGGTCTCCCCCATGTAATCTGTTTCTCTTTCTGTTGCCATGAGCAATTTCTCGAGTGAAACATTAGGTCTGCTGAGATGCACGAGTTTCCTCTGTGCACACACAGCCAGACAAAGGAAAGGCTGGCTGCTGGGAAGTTTCTTGGCTCATTCGTCATTGAATTAAGTAATTGTAGTTGAACAAATTGGATGCTGTGCTTTGTGTGCTGCTGAGTTAACATATGCGCTCTCCTCACACGGCTGTAAAAACATACTTATTAGAGGTTGGATGCAGGTTTTCTCGCCCAGTCTTTCTTGTCTTACAGTCATTGGAGAAACCGGATATTGATCCACTGTAAAAAAAATTGCTCGTCAGTTACGGTGAGAGCAATGTATCGGGTCAGTATATTGTTTTAAATATAGTTTATTGTTCAGTGATGTGGCTCACCTCTGTGGTTCCTCCCTGACCACAGCCTCATTAAAAATGTGTTTTATTACATATTTATTTGTTTGCATGAAGAAGACATGCAGGAAATATATTTCACACATTTTCTAATGGATGAAAAATTACTCTATGAAGTTGTTTGGGTTTTTACTTTGAAAATTATTTGAATGATTATGAATTTTCAAAAAAGCCATTTGATATTTTGTTATCAACTAATTTGTTAATTTACTAATAATTTCAGATGTAGTCTAAATGTTTATTCATGTTTACTTACATGTCATCTTCATTATTGATATCGGCACAAACCATTATGGTTGAGACCTTTTGCCTTTGCTTATGAAACTCATCGCAAATAGGTTTTATTGATTACAGGATCCCAGAAACCAAGCGAAGGATCACCACCATCAGTGACCTGGTTGACCCTTGGGAAATAAATATGGTTGCATTTCCCTTTTTTTTGTAAACAAAGACTCAGTCACACAGATTGTTGGAAGCTCAAAGGTTTAAAATGGGTTTTAAACCTTTGAGCTTCCAACAATCTGTGTGACGTATGGCATCTTGCTATGTTATGGCAAACAGAAACTATGTGGATGCACACAGCTGACAATGACTTCATTGTTTGACTCTCCCATGCAGCTCTCGTAACACTGTTGTATGCCATCATTCAGCATCAGTTCACAGACTTGTTTAACTTCAGAAATACCATCATTAGAAATCATCTGGGTGATGGCTACTGGCTAATGTGATAATATTGTGAAAGACATGAACCACTTCAGTTTCAGATGTTTCTCTTTGAAAATATCAGAGCTTTATCTACTCTTAAATCAAAGAGAAGATGTCAGTCTTGACATGGTTTTGATTGATAGGACCCATTTCATTTGATGTTTAGTGATCTGCTCCACATATTCCACAGTGACTTGTCACTACAAGACACATGGCTTTAATATCATCAGTCATTGAACACAGATGCAACTAAAAATGACTCAGAGAGCACGTACTTTGCTGTGAGTGCATAATCCTAAAAAGGTGCTGTTAAAGTTTTAATTTGTCGACTGTAGCCATGGATACTTCAAGCGTGTCTAGGAAATTTAGGGCTTTGTATAATAATGATGAATATTGATGAAGAATTTTGTGGTTTTGGTCATTAATCATCGTACTACCGTACTGAATGTCAGTGTACCGTGCAAATGTCATCAGAATTCGATTGCAGTTTCACAATTTATTCAAACTGTGCTCCAGACTAACTTGTAACACTGGTTGCACTGGTGCACCTAACTTTTTCATTTAGGTGCGTCCAAACATTACATTTTAACTTCATTTGTTAACACATTATGTACAGAATTGTGAACAGGAATAACTTTTATACAATATTAATCTGACCTGCTGAATATCAGGTGCAATGGAGTGATCAGACAGTGAAAATGAGTTGGTCGCACATGCTCGCAATTTTTTAAGTGCAACTAAATAGTTTGAGGTCCTGTCAGTATGTCAGATTTGGGGAAGATTACTAGTTGAAAGAGCTCATCTATATCCCTGTATTCAGGCAGAGATAGGCAAGACCAACAACCAGATTTGTCACAATGAAGAGAATCTGGCTGAAAAAAATTAAACTACACCTCATGGTACAGGATTTATGATCCACAAAGTGCCTTGTGACTGGCTGTATGGTGGGGCTATTCACAGTCCAACCTAATCACTTGCTCTTTGGGTCATGGCCTAATTTTGCTCCAAAATCCATTGAAGACTGTTGTTTATTTGTCAAGATACTTAATGCTGACAAACATATAATCAGAACTGAGATGATAAAGGAACTTTGCAATGTTACTATAGTGATATTCAAAGCTGATTACTGCTTCTTTGGAATCATATAAGAACGATTCCCAAACATTTTCCCCTCCATTGTCCCGAATAACTGTTTACTTGCCCTACACAGAGGCCCTGTTCTTACAAGTTAACTCTTACATTTTTTTTGTATCTATTATTCAGAGGTTTCTCAGAGGAACAAAGGGCTTTTAGGCCCAGACTTCAGGGTTGGGATCTTGACTAAGCACGCCACAATGCGGTCACTGTTCGAAGGATTGCGACTCAAGCCCCTCAAGAATGTGTATATGAGATAATCCTCTGAAAAGTGCTAAGTTGTTGAAGCATTTCGATTTGGTAATTTGCCACTTAGTGCTGCAAAAGATGGGCCATGAGAATACTGGACTCAATTTAGGTCGGTGGTGACTTTCCTCTCATTGGTGCCTTGGCGGGCTGAATGGAGTCAGTGATCTGTCAAGAATGGGTCATTCAGTTGTGAATATTAAGTTGTGCTGGATGACTGGGAAGTTATGTCGGCCACCAAGAAAGGACTTTAAACTCATATGAGCCCTTTGTTTTGATGTTAAAAGTAATATTCAAAAATGGAAATGGCAATCTTAGAATGTGCCAGAATATCTAGGAATTTAATTGGTTTCTCATCATCTTGTATAATGTTATGAATAAGTAAAAATCAATTCAAATAAGTTGCATAAATTACATTTTTTTTACAGAAACCTTTTGCGGGTATAATATTGCATGAAACCATCCAACTCCACAAAAAACTGTAATAGCATAAATATCCTTTATCTTCATTAAAATGTCAGTATTGACGCAAAGTGCCATCACTCTGAAAATTATAGCCAATGTTGCACATTTCATTGTGGTATTTTGATTAAAAGAAAGTAATAAAAACCAGCACATATCTACAGATTATCTATCTCTGTTACCTCCTCCCTTGAGTCCCATTGGCTCCAGGACAAATATTGGCACTGCAGAGCTATTCACATTTGGGTGTGTCAACATTAAGATTCAGGCTACATGGGAAACAGGTAACCAGAGAGCACATTACCTGCCACAGGTTTGCTACACCCGATTTCCTCACTGAGCTCTAGCCGTCTCACTCTCACTTCTGCACTCTCACTGGCTCTTTTGTGCCCCTCACACAGAGAGGTGATTGAGTTGAGGCTCTGTGGCTCCCAACCCCCTCTTCAGAGTAGCACTACGGTCGTCGAGGGTGTGTTCTTTCTGTCGGGCGGTTAAGACTGCGTAGGACAAACAAATGTTGTTGCCTGGCAGGGCAACTGAGAGGCTCTCCTGTGTGAGCAGGGTATTTGGGGAGCGAGGGGCCCTAAGGTCTGTGTTTCCTTTAAGGGTCTTCAAGGCTTCCTGGAACAGTCCCCAGTCTGTGATGGAGACGGCTTCTGTCAAAAAGCCGAGGTGTTTGTAAGGCAAGACAAACAGAGAAGTGTGTCCAATGTTTCAGACCGTGACCAGATTGTTCTTTGATTGTTCCTGGTCCATGGATTTAAGAGAACCACTCAGCAGCATAATTGAAATCAATGTTTGGGTGAGATTTGCATTCACGTCACCTATTTGGCTACAATTTCTGTTTGTTGGATATTTATGTCTGACAGCAATAGGGCCTGACGCTGCCTTCAAAACTGCCACAAGTGGCTCCTGTGGTTGTTCAAAGTAATCCTGTCCACCAGGAAAACTTGGCCACTGGCAAGCCCAGAGATTTTGAACAGTTAGAATATATATCCAACGCTGGAATAGCACACTGCTCACATACTTTTACACAGTCGTTATACGTGGTGCATTTGTATAATCTTTCTGTTTTCGCAGTTTAAGCTGTTCATATTTTCCAAACTCATGTTTTTCTTTTAACCGTCTCCCTGGAAACACCCCAAGGTCTGACTGTCACCTGAGCACAGAAAGCCCCCTCTCCTGTCTTCAGTATTCTGCTGCAGCTAATGAAACAAATGCAGATAACAACCTGGCAACAGAGAGGCTTTATTTAGTCTCTGACAACAACAATTAGACAGCCTGCACGCTCTGCTTAAAGACCATGCTGCCATTTGTGTTGCCTGTGAGTGACAGGTTTTGCTTCTAATTTTGATGGATTCATAATGCTGGGTTTTCAAACACTTACACCAGAGCGTTGACTGGTAGTTTAAAGTAGTAGTTTAAACAGCCGATCACTATATTGTTTAATATATGTAAAGATGTTAACATTTATGGACACTGTTTACAGTCAGTATGATAGTAAAGTAGTTTGTGGGGTTTAAGTATGTATTTTAATATAACATCTAATTATGTTGTAGGGTAGACGACCCGAATTTTAGAGATATTTCTCAAGCTAGTGTGTCTCTCTGTTGTGCTGCCAAATCTATGAAGCCATAAAAGCTGCAGCATCACCTTGAGACATCCATTCCACACGAATGTAAAAAAATTAAAGCATAAATATTTGAATCTGACAAAAATTATTTTAATGGCTTATTGTATTCACAATAACAATGCAGTGTTTCAACGAAACACCACCAACAACAAAAAATCATAAAAGAAAAAGACCAGCCTCCTCAATACAGACACGGATGAGAGATAGTTTATAATACTGCAGTCTAGTGAGGATACAGCTATTTCAAATACAAGATGTATAGCATGGACCTACCAATACACAACCCGCTTTCGACCCATCCACCTGAGTCAGCTGTTTACCCTCAGTTGATGGCACCCTGACTTCCTGTGTCCAGTATGTGCTTAAACAATGGTAGGATTTTTTCAGTACTGTAAGTCATGGAAAATGACTTTTTAAAGCAGTATTTAGTACACATTCCCCTTTTTTTCTTAGCACCAGAGCATTTCCCCCACAGCAAATCTCTCTTTTCACAGGGTTAGGGTACAGGGTAGGAAACACAGACAAAGCATGTTTTCACATAGCCCTGTAGACCGCCCCACATGGCTCAGTTTGATATGCAACATAATTTTAATAGCGGGTGCCCTTCTCCGTCTCTCTATCAGCTAATGGATCCTTGGCCTGAAAAACATTGAAGACCTTTGCACTAAAGCATTGCTGAGCAGTTGATCTGCTCTGTAGCAGGCTGTAGTAGAGCTTCACATATGCATATAATCAAAGACGATGAAGGCTTGCAGGCTGTAGGACATCAAATGTAAAATATGAGCTAAATCGATGGCGCAGAGCTCCACAGCACGTCAGAGGCCTGACAGTTGGCTGCATCATCATCATTACACAACATGGCCACAGAGGTTCCCAGGCATTATCAGGCTTCATCTGATAATTACAGACTGATCATCTGCTGAAGTGATGCTGCTACAATCTGGACAGCTGTGCTGTATTTATCTTGTTCCCGCAGGGTTACCAGTAGCCCGTGAACAGTCTAATATCATTGTGTTTGGTTTAGTCTGCAGCTGTAGTGAGGGTTATACAGTAGCCGGACACGTGCAGAGCTTTTGGCAAGCATCAGGGAGGCAGAATGATTTTATTCCCCCATCAATGAGGATGAGATATCACAGCAGTGGCATGGAGGGAGAGAGTGAGCGTATGCATCCTATTGAATCTCAGGATTAGCAGGACCTATTGTGGCCCTAACATTCTCCCAGGAAGTATTTCATCACGGTTAATAGGTCAAACTGTAAAGGTTAGGCTCCAATAAAAGAGGGAGGCAACCATAAAGGGGTTTTGTCTTTGTGTCAGTGTGAATGGCCAGTATGTTACCCTGTTCTTTGGGGGGTCATGAAAGAAGTCAGTGATGACATCACACGGCTGAATATGTGCCACCAGAGAAAATTCATTAATCCTGAAAGTTTGCTTTGGTGTTTTTATATTGTTGATTGTTGGTGTTGTTAATGGATTGTTGTTCTCATTTGAGATAAATTGACAGAAAAACAAAGTGTTTTAATGCAAAGAGAGGTGAGGCTTGTTGAGAGACGATTTATTGTCCTTTGGGTAAATCAGTTGCAAGACAAGCACAAAAGTTGTAAAGCTAGTCTCTCTGGAAAACAAATGGTGTTATACTAAAGAGTTTTTTGTAGCTGACTCATCTTCATGCATTGTCTACCTTCTTAAAGTTTTGGCATGTGTCTGTAGTAGTTATAAGCTATATTGTCTCACCTTTTAGTGCTGTAATTATTTGCAGCAATATTGATTCTGACATTTGGAATGGATACTGAAGTCACAATTGTTGATCATGATTTAAGGACTGCATGTTTTTTTTTATACCCAATTTAAAAATGAGCCATTGATGTACAATCTGCCCATACAAAGACCACTCAGCCAAAAATACACATAATACACAAGCTTGTTTGCGACATAGGGTTAGAAAAAAAATGTCTACTGGTAAAGAGTAAGGCGTCAACTGGCAATATTTAGTGGGTTTATCCACTTTAAAAAAACCTTCACGTGCACACTCATTTTGGTGTAAAAATGGTATGACACTGCAGATGAACCTAAAAAAAGGCATCTGATTGTACTTTCATTTATTAACATGTCAATACATACATTGCATATGTTCCCACACACCCAGGTACTACGACTTTTCAAGGAGAAACCAGCCCTTACAAATTTCTATACATACGTCATAGGTTGCATCATTTCAAGAAGCAATTTATTTTAAAGCATTAACGGTCTCTTAAAATGTCCACACTGGCTGACAGTGCAGGTGGCAGAGACATAGTGCTGGTGAGTAGATGGCTCGGCACAGCACAGCTTGGCACACAGTCACACCAAGCACTTTATCCTTGTCCACCTGCGTCAGATAGCAGCCATGTTTCAACGCTGCTCTCTCTCTCTCTCTCTCTGAAAAGTTCTTGTTCGCCGAGGTCTCTCTCTATTTATCATTTGTACATCTTCAAAGTGGATTCCAGGTGTTTGTAGGACATTGTTCTATGATTCATTGTGTCATATTCATCTTTAGACACATAATAAAGACTTGGCACCTGCTTGTTTTTGGCAGCCTTACCTGCTTTGCTTGATATCTTGCTAGTCTCTTGACCTTGTCAGTGAATGAAATGGCCGCATCCCATTAAGGGATTAAATGTCATAGGCTTTATTTGTAACAGGATTGCATACCAGGTTCTGTGTTGCTGGGCTGTAAGGGGGTCTAGTAGCCTGCCTTCTGTCCATATATCGTAATAGTGTGATATTTGTCTTTGTCCCCAGTTTCTGACACATCTACATCTCTAAAAGGCTTCTTAAAGGATTTTTCTGCCAGATTGAGGCTTAATTTGTTTGGTAATGGATACTGCTGGGTTCATTGTCTGTTGGATTGTTGAGATAGATATTTTAATCTTCATTGCGTTTTTATGAACTCTTTCTTTGTTGGTTGTGGTTTATTCTGTCAGCATTGGATGACGCTGCATGGTTGATATCTATTATTCAGCAAGAGGCAAATATCAGCCCTTCATATCTATGTATTTATATCCCAACCCTCCATCTAAAATTTATATTGAGGCCAATGGTTTCTTTTAGCTAGAAAATAGGATGGTGGGTCACTATAATCTTTTTCTCTCACTGACTCGATGCATGGGTGTGGATGCATTGAGTGCGCATGTTTTTTTATCAAGCCCTTGTTCTTTTTTTTCCCTTCTTTTTTCACTGCCACTTTGTCTTTGCCTTTCTTCAGTCAGTCCTTGAGAGCTTGAGATTAGTATTTGTAACAGTTTTGTAATATTTTATAAATTAAAGGAGATCTATTATGTCTTTCCGTCACTGCTTTATATAGGTTCTTGTGCATGTAAAAGATCTTGATAGTAAAAAAGGTCAAAGTCCGCATCAACAGAGGCTCCTCTCTACCACAGAAAACACAAAGTCATAAATTTGCATAATTTATGCCTAGCAGCTAGTTTGGCTAGGAAGAATTGATTTAGCACAGCTGCTCTGTTGTTGTTAGCGGTGCTGGCTCAGGCGTGTGTGAGCTGAGCAATCAGAGGAGGTTGGGTATTCAGTCTTAAAAGAGACAGGAGCTTAAACACATCTTTTAAGACAGGGGGGACTACAGAGCTGCAGCACTGGACAGTATGAGAAGGCTGATGTGTTTTTTGAGCACTAAAGCATGTGAATCTATTCTAGTAGTAACCCAAAATAAAACTATGAACCTGAAAACTTTTTGATTGTTTTATAATGAGTATCATTGTCAGTTGCAGCTCTAGAGGGGATTAAGTAACATGTGACACACATGTTTTGGGCCTATTTTACAAGAGAATTATCAAGACATTAGTGTTTCGACATACTTCTTCTGCAGAGGGTTTAGTTTAATGCTGATTATCTTTCTGTAGAGGGAGTCAATAGTTTCCTCTTCAATTAGCTTCCTTTTATGTGATTGAAAAACACACAAAGGTTCTAATTAGGCCAGTTGTGAGTACGTATCGCATTAGATGAATTGGTTTCCTTATTAAGTTTAATGAAGAAAATGGCAGTCTTCCAAACTTAACATCCTCAGTGTTGCAGCAGCGAGCCGCTCTCAGACTGACTAACATTTTAAAGCCCCTTTCCCTAATCTCATTCCATCCTAAATCCTAAAGCCTCCCCTCTTGGAAAAAAAACAAACAAACTAGTCCCTCCATTACTATGCAGAGAGTCTTATATCTCATAGGTCTCATTTACAGTATAAAATATGTTATGATAATTCATTTTCCAAGAATAATGGTGTATGTGTTTATGCAAATCATGTCGAAGTTGCTCTGTATCAAATGTTCTCTGTCTAACTAGCAACAGCCCCGTAAATGTTCTGCCCTTTCACTGCAGGCTTGCTGCGGGATGATGAAGCTATCTTGTCAAAAGGGCCTTGTTGGCAATTTCACACAATGTAGTGAGAATTTAACGCTGTCAATGTAATCGTGCTTTAGATTTCAATTCATAGGAGAGACGTTTGAGTGAAAGGGGCTTTCATTTAGCGGTGATGCAGCACAGCCATAACGCAGCCTGCTTTTGAATTTGTCAGAGCCCTCCTGGCAGATTGTTGGGAATTGTTTGGTCAGTTTGCTTGACTTCACAGCAGAAAGTTGATTGGCTGTGATAGAGCTGTCCGACTGCAACATTTTGTTTTACCTGTGCCAGCAGGTCTTTAGCTGGTGTGCCCTTTTACAGAGGATTAAATGCACTCTTAAGTAGCACTCTTTCTCAACTTGCTCATGAGTCAAAATAAAGATTCATGCTATGAAAATGCTTTTTAGATTAAAGCAGACAGCCCTTTTAGTTAGTTCATCTGTTGTTATTGGTCAGGATCAGGCTGAATTCTTTTTTGCACAAAGCCACATGCGCTTCGAGAATGCAGCTTGACGTTGTACCATACCGTGTTGGTCCTGGTTCAGTGCACCCCAGTGCTGTAGGCCACGAGTAAGTGACAAATGTGAGGTCTACATGTGACCTGGCTAACATTAACTGTGGCTCTGTGGAAGCTAAAGCAGATTATAGTAGTAGTCTGGTCTGGCAATCTGTCTAAAGACATCCATTTCACTTCAGGTCACGAGACGCTCTGCTAAGACCATGTATTAGGCTCGATCAATTCCACATTAGTGGCAAACACAGCAAGTTGTTCTTACAAAGCAGCACATTAAGCACTGCTTGTGTAGTTATTTAACCAGAGATGTTAAGTGAAATTAAATCTTGATAAAGTAAAACAATCTTTATTTTAAATAAGCTCCCTGTAAATAAATAAGCTCTAAAATAGAGCTTATAGTGGAGGTTGCACCAAAAGCAATATTTGTGAGTCTCTGTCCCTACTTGCCCATATCTGAAGGAAAAAAGCAAACAAAGACAACACAGCTAGCCCACCCTTAGCCTGAAGCTGCACACCAGTCACTTATCCTTTGTGCATGAAGACGATCAACTGACTTGTACTGGACACCATCAGAGTTTATTTTTCTTTTCAGATATCCTGTATTGAAAGGCTTTACTCTGGATAGGTATGAGAAATTCAACTTTTTTACAAACTGAATTTCCATCCATCAAGTCAAGCTTCTTTTGTTAAATACCACAATCTCTAACATAGTTTCATACTTGTAAGGGCATAAAACCAGCTATCTATCTGTCTTTACAAATCAGATGCAATAGTCCAACAACAGCATGTCCTTCAGTGTTGAATCGTGGACTTGGAGAATTGTGACACCCCTTGTCTTTAGTAATGCTTATTGATTTTTACGCAGCTATCTATAGCTCCACATGCTCTGTCACGCTGTAGTTTTGTCATTGTTAAATATCAACCCTCAAGTCCTGGATTATTTCTTCTGTCAAATATTTGATAAAGGTATAAAAATGCCTCTAAGATACTTGATGCATTAAATGTAATAAGACCATATCTAGTTCCTGCTGAGACATGTTTTTGGAAAAGCTGCTGAAAAAGATGGTAAAATAAAGTCATAATTTAATACTTCAGCCAGCACAATTAATGCAGTTTGTTAAGCCATAAGGCAAACGAGAGCATGTTCACTTTGTGCAAAGTAATAGGTCTGCTTAATTTTTTGTTCTTTTCTCACTGGTGGGTAATTCTTCATTCATCGTGGTGCCTGCATCATACCAATCCCCTGCAAGTAGCTTATAATTAATTTTCACTGATCATGTTATCGCTTAGAATTATACCAAATTATGACATAAACTAAATTAGTGACTGAATTAAGACACACGACAGAAGTCATTTGATTTGCTGAAATTGGATTTGGCAGACTGACACTGAAAGTCGTCTGAAAACATCCTCATCATTTATTTATGCTTTTGTAGGTTTTCTTTT
>OMLP01015263.1:0-32104 GCA_900302685.1 Spondyliosoma cantharus | reverse complement strand
TCTGCCAAATCCAATTTCAGCAAATCAAATGACTTCTGTCGTGTGTCTAAATTAGTGACTGAATTAAGACACACGACAGAAGTCATTTGATTTGCTGAAATTGGATTTGGCAGACTGACACTGAAAGTCGTCTGAAAACATCCTCATCATTTATTTATGCTTTTGTAGGTTTTCTTTTTATCTGTTTACTGTTTGAACCTCATAATATAATCGTAGCAGAGACGGCGTGATTGAACATCAGGCGTCTTCCTGTTTATTAGGCGATGAATGTGTGATGTTGAGGCTTTCTGCAGCATGACGCAGCTGTGGAATTAAATTTCATTCATCATTCATTCATCATTCAAAACATATTGCAATTAGGATTTAACTGTAAAGGCTCATGGAGGACAAATTATCTAATTCCCATTAATTCTGGACGTGCTGTGTAACTTGAGTATAGTACTTTCATTTTCAGATGTTAAAATGCACAAAATGTCAGGCAAAATCTGCAAAAAAAATTGTGTCTGGCAGCCTCAACAAATGGAACACTATTTGCTACAGAAACACAGTAATTAATCCACTGTCTATTTAGATAATGTTGCTTGTTGAGCTGAAGCGATAATTGGATGAACGTGAGCCAGAGGATGTGCTTTAGTTCGTAATGAGGCTGGCAGTAGTGAACATTGCCTTTCAAACACCTTTTTATGTGCTTTTGAAATTTGTCATTAGAGCCAGTGAGCTAAAACTGTCAAAAGACTGTCTCACCACAGTTTCTATGTCAGAGTTTGTCAAATGAAGTTATTATAATATTATAAATACAGGCAGAATACATATTTGAGTAACTGCCTGTTTTTCTTTCTGTTTTATTACAGAATAATTTACTACCCTGTCTCACAAGGCTAGAATCTGACAGCAACTGTAGTTTTTATGGAATAGCCTTTTTTGTATCTTAATAAACGTATCTGTGTGCATGCACTGGATGAAGTATTGTGCTCTTAGCAGCAACAAATGTAAGTGCTCCTTCTGAGTTTATATATTAAAAAGTAAATTGAATACATTGTAAATATAATTTGCACATGAGTGCAATATGATAAGCTATTGGCGTCTCCTTTATTTTGGAAACTTGTCCCTGTGGTGTTAGAATTAAGGGGGTGGAGTGCTCATCAGGCATGTTATTGATGTTAAACTTGTTTGCTATAGTCATGTATTTTTCTGTCAATACTGACATTATTCACTGATTAGATATCAGATTGATGTCACTGATTCATGTCCCAATCCTGATTACATAGTGCGATTGATTGGTTGCACAGTTCCCCATTGCACTCCTTGAAATTCTCTTTTGGACTCATACAAAAATCTGTTTCTAGTAGTTTAGAAAACATTGTTGAGCACTTTATGTGTACAAGTGTTTCAGAATATTAAACAAAGCAATTAAGGATGAACCTACATAGGATGAACAATTGCTTCGGAAAACATTTAAATATAACACATTTTTGTATATTTTTTGCCCTTATATTAAGAAGTGACGGTGATTTACTACAACTTCATGTAACCATACTCATGTTACTCGCAACAGAAACAAACACAATAATAATGTTTTTCAAAAAAGAGCTCTGGTATTGGTATCATCATGGCTATCGGCAGATATCCATATTCAGGAATCTAAATCCGAACTCAAAGTAAGAGGATGGTTGCTAGAGTTGCACAATATATTGTTTCAGCAACGACATTGAAACTTGTGCATGGACAATGGTCTCATTGCAGCATCTACAGTGTAAATTTAGGCAAATGAGCTCGGCGTGAACAAATGTGAGAGATTGCAGCACTGCATAAATATACAATAAACAATGCTTCCACTTTCTTTCCGCCACTTGGTGGTTGTAACCATGGTGACTTCCTCCTACTGTGACACTGCATGCACCTCTATTTAGCTATTCAAGTTATCTGGTGGAAATTCCTGTATTTTCCATATTGTAGTACTTATGACAGAAAAACCTGAATATTGCAAATACATTTTTTTTTTCATTATCGTGCAGCCCAGACATTTAACAAGACTTTAGCTATCATTTGCTGTAGTGGTGTCTTTACCTTTTATTTAATGACAGTTGGATATTATAGAAAAGGCCCTTTCACATCTTTCACGTGTGCGTTGTTGCTTCTGACAACTCAAATCTTGCATTTGTATCAAGAAATATTCCTCTATGAATCCACATGAATTCCCATATAACCACTGGCAATTTCTGATGCTTTATAAATTATTTAAGAGATTATCGTATACCCCAGATTAATTATTATATAACCAGCACAGTTTCCTACATTACAGTTGGGCTACATGTGTATAATGCTGTGGTTGAGGATTTGCTGCAGTTGACTGTTTAGGCTGGCGCAGCAGTGAGTCATTAGTATGGATTAGCTTGCATGGCCTGTTCACAGTGAAATTATCAGACTATTTACATTGAAGGTAACCCTCTGAATAAGGACAGTGGGATTCATGTGAGGGTAGAGAGGATTTGCTACATTAGTTAGTAGCTTCAGATAACAAAAAGAGTCTCTTTATTCTTTAAGAAAATAATTCAAAAATGTATAGATTTGACTGAGTAAGAAGAATATATAATGGTTGCAGAAAATGTGCCTGCTCTGGTTACCTCTCCCATAGTTTCTGTCCTTGACAGTGCCCTGTCATCCAGAGTTAGCATCACCTTTGCAGATCAGTAGCACAGACTGCCATCCTCTCCCCCGTGCTCTGGAGCGAGCACATATTGGCTGTAAGAGAGCTGCATCTCCCCTGCGTCAACGCTGTTTTCTAAAGTAGCCCAAATATGCCACTCACTACAGCTTTTTCTGCAGCCACCAGCTACAACACAGTCCTGTCTGCAGCAGCTGGGATACTTCCCAGGCCGACAAGCACACAAAGCTGTAAACTGCCCAACTACTCCATCCCTGTAATATACACTCATAAACTGATATGGATTGTGGTTCTGGTCTAAAAAGTTCTACCATAAAATCATCTTGAAAGAAAATCAAACAATATAGCTTTATCACATTGTATTTAGGATGTAGAGTGATGTGCAGGGGAGGATCTAGAGACCCTAAACATTAACACCAGACCCTGCATGTTCTTGGTCCTCCTTGGCTCATGCTTCATGTGGTAGATGAAGCCTTCATTATGTGTAGTGCTTCTAAAAATATTTAAAGCACCCAAAACCTCATTAAAAATTTACTTAAGCTGCAGCGGGAGGAAAGATAAAAGTCAAACTGGCGATTTGAGAAAACACAGATTAAATCTGATTATTAAAAACAAAGAAAAAAGGCTGTGAATTGCTAATTAGTGCCAGTGAGAGAAAAACAAGCTGCCTATCAAGAAATCTAACCCCAGGATAGAAATTATTTGTGTTTTTGTAGACGCTGACATTTCCTCTCTGTGTTCCTCACAGTCAATAAGCACAAACCCTGGATCGAGACGACGTACCACGGGATCGTAACGGAAAATGATGACAAAGTACTTCTGGACCCCCCTCTAATTGCTCTGGACAAGGATGCTCCTCTACGCTACGCAGGTGAGAGAGGAGATTTAATGATGCTGCTGCTGTTCCTTTAATCCCTCAGCTTCACTCTGCCCTCCTCTCATTTTACACTAAATAAAAGAGAAAACATTTTTATTACTCACCATTAAAGCTTTTGAGATTGTGTTACAGGTGTTGAATGCAGATATTCATGTATGAATAATGCAAGTTTTTTTTAGACATTTCAAGGGCATTGATTACATGTCTTTAAACGTACACTCATCAGTTTGTTAATGGATTATTTATAAACGTTGAGCTCATCATCTCATGTTTAATACATGAAGTTCCTCTTTCTACTTTGTGCTTTATTATCTACAACACTCTGTGATGGGGATTGTATTTGAGATTATATGTGCGCTTATACAAACCAAATGTTCACTGACTCTGTAGTGAAGGAGGGAATAACTTTGTATTATGTGGCTCGATTGATTTTTATGACATGGCTATCAAGCTGACATACAGCTGGCTACCATATCCTCCAGATTTACTTTTTTGATATTCAGATCAAAATACTCTTTCATGTTTTTTTGCCCCCTCCCTATGGAAAGGCACAATTAGTGAGCTTTATGTACCAAGGCAGCATTAGCTCTGGGGAGTTTCTTTTTTATAATCACACCAGGATTGACTTAGGCCAGGATTCAAAGCACCACCGCACTGGAAATTATTTCCCACCGTTTCACATCACATGAGCTGTGTGATCTTTTGTCTGCTGCTCCCTTCACACATTCTCTCGATGCTCTCACTCCACTTGATATGGCCATTTTTATCTCAGATTACGTCTCCTGATTTAGCAAGTGAGGATTTAACGTCCACGTGCCTGTCAGAGGAGATGCCAGATGAAATTTTCTACATAAACTGCGTTACATTAGCTTTTTCTCAAGAGCTGATCGGCCTTGCAGCACACAGATTTCAAGGTTGACTACATCAGCGAGAGGCCCATCATTTCCGAGGGGTAACATGCCCATCCTCTGCATGGCATTTGCCTCCTTTCACAGTAAATTAGCGTTGAATGTGGAGCTCAGTGCTCCCACTTCTTTGGGCTGGGGCTCCCTTTTTTGAGTTTGCGAATGGACTGCATGTCCCCGTGAACTAGCTCTCGAGAAACAGAACAGAGCAAGCAGTCTGGCTTCACGTGGCAGCAGGGGTGACCAGCTTTGTCGTGCCAGCCTCCTTCTAGCAGGCTCGTCTGTGCCAACAAACAAGATTCACTGTAAAGCTGACCCACAGGCCAAAGAGGCCCAAACGCAAGTCAGATCAGCCCAATTAGGTGAATATTTAGCATGTGTGTGTGTGTTCAGTCAGGCGGAATGGAGCTGAGATAGTTTCAACCAAAGCCCGTTCAAACTTGAAAATGAGCACAGTGTTCATGGATGACTGTGCCCTAAAACAAATGAGGAACACAAAGCAGGGAGCGTTTGCCCTCTGGATCTGGGTTGTCTGATTCATTAGATTAGACAGCGCCTTCCACCAGGGCTGAAGATTTGGCCAAGTGCAGTTTCCAAAGGAAGCTGTTTTATTTTTTTGAAAGTGACAAAACAGCATTATAGTAAAGAACCGTCTTGTTCTACAAATCTTCTGATCTCCAGATGTAGGAAACATGTTTGTTTGGTACTGACTCCAACAAATGTCACACCATCATGATTTGTAAGGTGCAATATGTAAGATTTTTTGTTGAAAACAATAAAAAATTAACTAGAATTATCAACAAAGTGGAGAGATAACAGTTTTGACATTGTGATGTCAATGTTTTGTGTTGCAGAGATATTTACTGAAGTTAGCATGCTAACCAGCTAGCCCCAGCCCATCACAGTCGAAAGCTCCTTAACTAGCAGTGTAAACACTAACACTCCCCAAAACTCCCAGTCCGAACCACCAGCTACATGACTAACAGAGCTAGCTAGCTAATGGCAGTTACAGTTAGCAGCTGTTAACGTTTAGTCTTGTGACATACTGCCCCCTATTGGTTTGGAGTAGGAATTTGACACCTGGCCAATTCCTACATATTGCACCCTTTTTAATAGTTTTTCCGTGAAAACAAAAACTGTGTTGTAAAAATGATGATTCTCATCATATCACAATTGTGTTATCAGTTAAATTAATCACAGTAGGATTTTTTTTTAACATATTGTGTGGCCCTGCTGCAGCACAGTGTATATTTACAGCATATTGCCCCAGTAGCCGAGTAATGTTGTCAGATTATAAATCATGGTAATTCATGTACATGTTAAATGAGCGCTGCAGGTCAAGACTGTAAAATAAATATAATTAACAATCTTTGTGATGGCTGACCCAAGCTGTGCTGAGAGGCCTGCATGATGAGTGAAAAGCTGCGGAATTCCTTGTGTGAGCTGGTCATTAGTGCTGTGGTAAACACGGAGGCCCACAAATCCAACTGCATGACTGGCTCTAAACAGCAGCTCCTAATGTGAAATCCATTTCTAATTATTTAGTAGGTGAAAACAAAATGACCAGGTCCAACCCACTGGAGGCCCTGACGGGGCTTTTAAAACAAACAGCCAACAGAAAAAAACTTTGTTTAATTAATTTGTTCACCCAAGATTTCCTTTTATCTTATCGTCAGAGTGAATTAATGAATTGGGAGAACATTTGTGCAGTGTCTGGAGAAGTTAGATAAACATGTTGACTCTCCAGAATCCTCCAAAACATGCTGACATTAAAAAGTGAGATTTCATTTGGTTGTCATTTGATATTCTGTCATTTTCACAAGTTGTTTCTTCTAAAAGGATTTGCTGAGACATTAATAAAACTGTAAACACTTCAACATAACCGGCTTTTCATAAATGTTTTAATCCTTCTTTTCTTTCAACTGGCAGAAGACTTTGTGCTTATGAGAAACTGAATCTGAGCTTCTCTGACGGTTATTCTGTAAGCTTATAGCGACAGTATGTTTCCTTCCTGTCCTCTCTGTTTTCTCTGAGATTCTTAACTTTTCTTCTAACTGATCTGGGTTTATCTTTTCTCCCTTCCTTATAGAGAGTTTTGAGGTGACCCTCACTGAAGAAGGTGATCTTGGGCTCTTTCTTCTGCCTTGTGCTTAGTTGTTTCTATTAACCCCACTAACGCAACAAACAACATCCACACTTTGACACAGAAACTCCCGCCATGCTCTGTAATCTCCCCATTCGGTTTTCTCGACTTTATGTTCTTCTCACCCTGAATTCTTTGGAGTTCCAACAGCTGGATGAAAAGTGTGATGTGGGGCTGACTGTACTTAGAAATATCTGTGCATGAGACATCCATTGCAGTTTGCAGACCCTAACAGTTTTTCAGCTGTCACCAGGAAAGAGAAAGGCTGCTTTAAAAACAGGAGTTTTAAATCACTGGGCTGACATTTTGCTCAATCCAGACATTTCAATTTAAAAAATAGGAGAAGACAATTTTCAACTAACCAAAACGAAACATGAGATTATTTCACAACCTCTTCGTGGAAATTGGAGCAGAAATTGACACTAGAATTGGTCTTTAAAGAGGATAACATTTCTGAAAATGTGACATTAAAGGCATCATCCATGTTGGTGGTGCCTCTCTGTGCAGGTACAGTGACTCCTGTGGACTTTTCTGACATTTAAGTCTCAACTGAAAGCTGCTGAGATTGTTAACTAATGCAAACTCTCTCTGCTGCAAAGTTTCTGTTGTTGCATCTTTGCCTCAGTGGATCTGTTGAGTTAATTCTCCACCACTAATCTCCACCATTAGCATGGCTGCAGTTGTCATTTGATGTGGATGTCAAGCAAGTTGATATTTCTAACCCCAGTTCTCATCCAGTACTTTGTTTTGTTTCATTTGAATACTGTTATTGTAGCTCTCTATGATTTCATTTTGTTTGGATTCATTTTGCAGTAGTTTTGGGCGAGAGGCAAAATTACACAGGAAGACTTCCTTTAATTGATAAAAACATTATCTGAGGTGTCAAGAGGGTTTCTTTTCTTTCACTGACTTTTTCGGGTTTTGATGACTGAATTGGTGCTGGATCAACTCATCACAATGCGATAATGCTCTATTAAATTTTGCTTTAATTTCTGTAATTTCTGTTAAATATTGTTTATTTTATAAGATAGGCTGCAGTTTTTTTACTTATTACAGAGATAAATGATCTTCACTTTAAATCCTGTTCTCTTTGTATTTATGGGCTTGGTTTCGTGACTTTGATTTTTGATACTTTAAGTACTCCTGTGAAATGCCTGTCCACATCTTTTCGGTTTCTGCCTGCATGACTGGATGCAATGTTTTCAAGTGGCTTGGAAAAGACACTCTGTCTTCTATGATACTAAATGTCCCACACCCTCTCCCAACTCCCCCCTTCCCCCAAATACTCACCCATATGACAGTGCTTTTTTTGGGCTTCCTCCACAGCCACCACCCACCCCAATCTACTACAACTCCTTGGCACCCAAAACCTGTGGCTGATGTTTATTTATTTATTTATTATTTTACCTTTTTTTGCGTGAATTTATGGTTTTGTTGTTAACATTTTATTTATTTTTTACATTTAAAAATGTCATGCCTGTCGTCACTTATTCTGAGCAAATTCTCTTTTGGCTCTTGACGTGTTCAGGTGAGATTTGCGGCTTCAGGATCCATGGGCAGAATGTCCCCTTCGAGGCAGTGGTCCTGGACAAGTCCACTGGCGAGGGGGTCATCCGGGCCAAGGACAAGCTGGACTGCGAGCTGCAGAAGGAGCACACCTTCACCATCCAAGCATATGACTGCGGAGAGGGTCCCGATGGTGCCAACATGAAGAAATCCCACAAGTGAGTCAGACTCTGCCAGTTCAGAAGTATGTTTTTTGTGTCTTGACCAGATTCTGTCTAGTGTGACTGCAGTGAAAGCAATCATAGTTGAGTCTGTTTTGTTCAAAATAAAGTTATTGCATCCATATATTCACATCACAGCAAATGATAATGAAATAAATACTGCATGCTCATTAACATAAGATTAAAGCCTGCCCTCATATTTATGTATATTTATGTAAATTAATTTAGGTTGCTTTCACACCTGTTTGCTGTGGTTCATATGAACTCTGTAGCATTTGGCTGACCAACCACAGTTGTCACAGGACTGTGTGATGGTAGACATGTGATTTTACCAGGAATCCAAGCAATAGACTATTATTAAATCCTTTTTCTGATTGTGGGAACTGTTAAGTGGGGATGTCAAAACTATGCAAATATTAATTATAATTCATTTATATCAGAACATGAAAGGGAATGAATTCAAACAGAGGTGTGATGAGTTTGAGTTTTGACACTGACATAGTGGCCATACAGTTAGTAACCCCTGTAGTATCATGGTATAAATTGCTACCTTTTTGTCCATTATCATATGAGGTAAACGGCTAGAACAGTTAGATTAAATCAAGATTGATCAGCAACTGTTGACTGTTGATTATCACTTTTTTTAAAGCAAAAATGTAAAACACTAGCTGTTTCTAGCCTCTCGAATGTTGCACAAAACCAGAAATTTAAAGACATCATGTGAACTTTCACTATTTTCAGACACTTCATAGACAAAATGATTAATTTAGAAAAGAATTGGTAGAATACTTGATAATGAAAAGATTTGTTAGACGCAGTGCTAATGAGGTCCAGTTGTCATCTGGACTAAGAATGCTAATAATCAATTGTTTCTTTGTGAGCAGTTTGTCAACACCAGAGAGGAAAAATAAACATGTGAGACGCAGGGAAGCATCACTAGATTTGTTTTCAGTCACCGGAATATGAATTCCTCAGGCTGATCCATGAAGCACTGATGATGCAGGAGAAAAGTCACCAAAACTGCCAATTTAATGAGTTACCTGTCAGTCATTATGACTTGTTTACTCCACTGTTTATTTGTAATAAGTCAGTGTGAACATGAAACAGACCAGAAATCAAAAGCTTTTGAAGGATTTTTTCCTTGTTCTGGCTCAAATCAACAAAGCTCTGTCATACATTTGTGTGACAATAGTATATTTTGTCTCTGGCAGGGCCACTGTACACATCCAGGTGAACGACATCAATGAGTATTCACCAGTCTTCAAGGAGAAGTCCTACAAAGCCACGGTCATCGAGGGAAAGAAGTATGACAGCATCTTGAAGGTGGAGGCGGTGGACGCTGACTGCTCCTTCCAGTTCAGCCAAATCTGCAACTACGAGATCGTCACCCCTGATGTGCCCTTCACCGTTGACAAAGATGGTAAGGATCGACTCTAAGCAGCCACGTCTTGGTGCCTGCCGGGGGGCAAAAGCTGCAACACATGCCAAGACCCACACATTTATTGACTCACATCACATTCTCTATTGATCTGTGTAAACAACGATGCAGGAAGAGGCCTTATTTAGCATTCACCACAGGTTGTTGCCTTGAGGGGAATGGCGGCCTCCTTGAAATGTCACCCAAGTTGGTCATTTGTGTTGGACTGTGGGGATTATTATCTTTGTGTCTTGCAAAGCAGAATTAAAGATCAAGTAAAAAAGACATCAGCCCGATAAATGATGTTGGTGAAGGTGCTCAACTGTGACCACTAACCATGGGATCTGATCAAACAAACTCTATCACCTTCTTTTTATCATTGCATGCTAATTCAAATTTATATACATATTAGCTTTGTAATCAACTCTCGTAGCATCTTGAGCAAAAATAAATCACAATATTATGATGTGGCCCGACCAGTCATCAATCAATAAATTGTGTTTTTTGTTCAGCGTGACAGTGAAGCACTTTCAGGCAAATATTCCTATTTGGCAACTTCTTTTAATATTTCAAAATAGTCAAATGTTTTTTGTTATTTATTTCCAAGCACATCTGCTGCTTTGAAATTAAACAAAGAGCTGCCTTGGCACCCACTTTTCTTTTTCCTTTCTTCGCTTAGGTTTCATCAAGAACACGGAGAAGCTGAGCTATGGCAAAGAGCGCATGTACAAGCTGACTGTGACCGCCTACGACTGTGGAAAAAACCGCGCCTCTGAGGACGTTCTGGTCAAGATCAGCGTCAAGCCCACCTGCAAACCCAGCTGGCAAGGTATCAAAGCTCTCCTCTACTAGCTGTAGCTCGCCAACCGGCACCATACAGGTGTGCCTCTGTGTTGAACAAAAGCGGCCCACCGACGCACAGTACACACAGGCTGCCATTGTGAAATAAGGTTATTTAACTCCTTTAAGCTACAAGGCCTTTAATCGTGCTTGAAAGAACTGAAGTAATTCTTAATGAGTAATTACTATTGACAGCCCTTGTATTGACTGCTCACATGTTATCTCTGCTGTGCTAAACAACATCTTTTCACTCTTTCCTCCCTCCCTCTCGCTTCGACTTTCAGGATTCAATAAGCGGATTGAATACGAGCCTGGCACAGGTAGCCTGGCCCTTTTCCCCAGCATGCACTTGGAGACCTGCGATGAGCCAATCACATCCATCCGAGCCAATGTTGAGCTGGAAACCAACCATATTGGGAAGGGGTGCGACCGTGATACCTACTCTGAGAAGTCTCTGCACAAGCTGTGTGGTAAGTAACTGCTCCACTAAATAGTTATTGTCAGTAGTGCATTGTTTGGAAAGAAATTCAATGAAGTGCCCACTAAAATCGGCTTTATCCACTTGGATTGTTTATTTAGGAGCTAGCTCCGGCACCGTGGAGCTCCTGCCTGCACCCAGCAGCTCTGCCAACTGGACAGTCGGACTGCCCACTGACAATGGACACGACAGCGACCAGGTGTTTGAGTTCAATGGCACCCAGGCCATCAAGGTCCCTGATGGCATGGTGAGCACCAGCCTGAAGGAGCCCTTCACCATCTCTGTGTGGATGAGACATGGCCCCGGGGCCCATGAGAAGGAGACTATCCTGTGCAACTCTGACAAGACAGGTAACGTCTCCCAAGGACAGTTTGACTTTTAGTTTGTTTTATCAGGTTAATCGATTTGTGAGTAGCTGTGTATAAAAACATACACTAAACATACATTATTATAATCCAATCCAAACCTCCATAATATAGATATTCTTCTAGTAACAGAGACTACTGTATCACAGCAACATTAACTAAAAGTTCTGTAGTCAATCAGTCTTGTTTGTAGAAATCTGCTGAACAAAAGGCTTGTACAGTTCGGTGTGAGTATGCCTGTGACTTAACTCAGATATAAAAACAATGACTGAGCTGTTGGACATTGATGCTGGAAAACACACAAAAAACCCTTTTATTAAACTTGGACCAAATACACACTCAGTTATTTGAAAATTTCGGTGCCTTGTATTACATTAAAAAACAGCATCTATAGTTGTCTATTGAAGGAGAGATATACCTGCAACTCTTTTGTCATCTATGTGGCATAACGTTACTCATTATTACTGCACATATGGGATCTGAAAATTAACTTCTAATAAAAAAAACCTTCAGGCGATAAACAGCGATGGTGCTCAGCTGGACACGTGGAAACGTGGATATTTTTTTTCTTACCCCTGCGAAGTGCTCGCTGACATTTCTATTTTTGTCACTAGTTTTCTGATTTTGCGTGTGGTCACAAGCTCCTTGATCTTATTGACTGTAAAGTCTCTGCCATGGCCAGCGAGAGACAGCTCATCACCTTCTGCCCGACTGCTTATATAAGAAGGATTACATCAGAACAGCTGTGGCCTGGACAGGAAGCTCCCATGCCCGTGATCTCAGCTCCAGTCATGACCTCCATTCAGCACAGATTCATGTCTCACATTTGGTTAATTTCTTCTTCATTTTAGTCTTAGATTTTCCCAAATTATAACCAGACCAGAGTCAAGAATCCTATTTGTGTTCTTAAAAGGCTGGCCTGTCGGTTTTGTTGTTAATTAAATAGGAGGAAGATGAAGTGTGTGTCTGTTCAACGATTTCTTTACAGTCTATCCAAATGATCTAAACCTTTAACCTGATGTTCTCTACTTATAGCACATGAAATCATGTGGTAGATTATTGTTATATATTGTTACAGGCTGAGTCTATAAATATATTTTGAGAAAAGCTCCCTCAAAATCTTTGAATCTTTCCAAGTATTAACAGCCAGTTGGTGTTTGGTACAGAGATTACATTTGCAGACTGATTTTTTGATTTGATAACCCTAACCCTTTTTGACAGCTTCCTCCAAAGTAAATAAGTTACAGTTGCATTTCCAGTTTAGAGAACGATACATGTGTTAAAAGGAATTGGTTGTGGAACTGGTTTCAAACGTTTTTTTTCTGACGCTGTGAGAACCTGTTATGGCATGATTGTAAATAATAAGAACAAGAAATGCCATGGATGAAATGGTCATCAAATCCTGGTGGTTAAATATTTCAGAGATGTTATCTGTGTACTCATTAAGCACGTGGCTGCAGGGTGTACAGTGTTTACTATTTATTTACTGCCCTCTGTTGTGTAGTTGTCAGTTTGAAATATAATAGAGTATTAATACTAGAGGCTACACAAGATTGTTTTGCTTCTCAACAGCTCCTTAGAAAATATATATATAAATCTCCGCTCTGTTCTCTTCTGCAGAGATGAACAGACACCACTATTCGCTCTACGTCCACAACTGCAGGCTGATCCTTCTTCTCCGCCAGGATCCATCCGAGGCAGAGAACTACAAACCAGCCGAGTTTCACTGGAAACTCGACCAGGTCAGCTACCGGGCTTTGTGCAACTTTAGAGAATGCTATTTGATCAAGAGTAAAGTTGGTTACAGTGGTACTATGTGATTTTCACAGGCCCATTTCAAGCCTTTCATCCCCTCTGTTTTATTCTTTGCAGGCGTGTGACAAAGAGTGGCATCACTATGTGCTGAATGTGGAATTCCCCACTGTGTCTCTGTTTGTCGATGGCACTACCTTCGAGCCCTTCCTGGTCACAGAGGACTACCCACTGCACTCCTCCAAGATTGAAACTCAGCTCACCATCGGAGCCTGCTGGCAAGGTATAATCTTCGATACGTTAAAGGAACCATAATTCTCTTGGGTGACCAAATGTGTTGATTTAGTAATAAGTCTGAAACACGGATATATGGTAAAGAAAAAATCTCTTCAAATGTCCCTGCAATATCTAGCTATTTTTCTTGATAAAACATTAAAAAGATATTCTGATGCTACCTGATAATTATAGGGCGCATGCTATTTTATTAACTCTTTCTTAGATTCTGAAATGATGCAAGTCCTCGTATGTAGCCTCTGAATCTCTACTGCAGATCCTCAACCTTCCTCCCTGTCTTTCCCTGCTCTCTTGTTTCTGTCCTCTACAGACAACTCAGGACATGACAATGACACTGAGTCAGTCTCTGAGCCCACCTCAGGTTGCTCAAATCTTTCCCTTACTCCTCAGATATGTCCGTGTGTCCACACTGTCCCACCATGCTAACTGCATCCTCATACCATTTTGACTAGAATGATTCAGATACATTCTAGATGCAGAAAGATTTATTTTTGTCATTACTGTTTGGAGCATGATGCAGTTTGGGTGAGACTGGTGTGATTTTGCATTGTTTTCTGTGTTTTCTTCATTCTCCATTTATACACTCCTCTCACTGCAGTGGCCAGGCAGTTGTTTTTCACACAAGCAGAGCAGAAATAGACATATAATGAGCACAAACTCCAGACGTGGCTGCAGCATTATGGCCGTGGAGGCTCTTCTTTCAGACCGTGACCTTTGGGTCAGAAGCAGTAGCTCCTCCAGATCAGATAACAAAGCTATAGCAACACACACACACACACACACACACACACACACACACACACACACACTCACAGACATCACTGGATGACCATAGGACCTTGAGATGTGCAGGTCCAGGTTTGTGTCTGACTCTGCAGCAGCATAGACGAATGCTCATTATGGTTTAGCAGGAAGATAAAGCATGATGTTTCCCTTCCCCTTAGACAGGATTGATTCACCTCACAGCAATACTGAAATACTCAGTTGTATTGACATTTCAAGGCAAATTTCGAATACGTGATTCACTTTGTTAATGCAGATGTTGCATGTTTCTAAGGCGTCTGTAAGCTCATCCATCATTTTCCTGTCTCCCTCACTGGGCCTCAGGCCTTGTAAGGGCATACATACTAACTTGCATGAATGCCATTCACACCAGCTTTGCACATTGAGACGGCATGCTTTAATCTCCAGCCCAGAAAAGGTGAAGTCTGTGGAATGTACTCGTGAGTAACTGCTTTTTTTATGTGTGTGTGTGTGTGTGTGTTGTTGTTTTCTCTCCATCCTGACGCACCCAGGTGGAAATGTTCGAATGGCTCAGTTTTTCCGGGGGAACCTTGCAGGGCTGATGATCCGCTCTGGCAAGCTGGAGAACAAGAAGGTGATCGACTGTTTGTACACCTGCAAGGAAGGCCTGGACGTGCAGCTGCCGGAGGAGGTAGCTTCAGCTGTCAAGGTGAGGAGAAAAAATGTTTGAGAGACACGAAACACACTCAAGCTGAGTCAGGCTTGATCTGAGTATATTCATGTATCAAGAACACATTCGAACGAAGTGGTTCCTAATCATTTATGATCATGATGTGAAATTGTCCTCTCAGTCTTCAAGTGTCTTAAATCAGCTTCATTTGTGAGGTCTTAATTGCCACAAAACACTTTATCTACTGGTAATTTCCTTCATCAATCCTTAAATGTATTTTTGTCAAGGTGTTTCAAGCTTTCTTTAGTGGAATTCCTCATTGCTGATGTTGCACATTTTTAAACCTAATACTGTCTTTTTACTTTATATCTGCACTGACCTGTTGGAAAAATGTAGAATAAGATTAGTCATTACCATATTCATACATTAAACCTGCCTCTCCTCGGAACAACATATATGCTATTTACCTTTACACTACCTGCAGTGTTTCAATATGAAAGAGATTTGTCGAAAAATTGGTCTTAATTTGGTTAAAAATGTCATTAAAAGTATTAATTAAATGTAAGTGTTCGGAGACATCCTGACCTGCAGTAAATATATCTACCAATGTGACCCATACAAACATAATCTAGCTTGTCATGCATTTTATCAACAGCTTAATATCAGTCTGACAGAAACACATTTCACAGTGTCTCCTTGATTTCTCTCTTCAGGTGGAGTTCAATCCCAACCAGTCCTCTCTGACTGTGGAGGGTGACGACATTGACGCCTTTGATAAGGTCATGCAGCACATCTCCTACTTGAACTCCCGCCAGTTCCCCACCCCTGGCATCAGGCACCTTCGCATCTCCACCACCGTCAAGTAAGTAACAGAAGCCAAAAATAGCCCTCTGTCTCTGTGCTATAACCTCATCTGTCAGTCATCAGCCACCATTCTATGCCTATTAAACATTCAGAGAGGTTTCGTCTTTCTACGTGAAGTGTGAGGAAGGTTTGTTGAGGTCAGTAATCGTACCTGATTTCCATAACAAAGAGAGTAAACATAAAAGCTTTTGGGGTTTGAGAATGACGGAGGCAGAGGAGCTGTAAGGTTCTGTATTTTGTTTTTAAGTTCTCTTTGATGTAGATTTTTTTATATAACAACATTGTATTCAGACCCAAATGTGAAAAACAACAGAGAATCACATTTGCACATGATGTATGAAAAGAATATATTAATACTCCAGTTTCTGCTGAGCCTTCTCTAAGATCAGTTCCAGTTAGTGTTGCAGTTTAACATTTGTTCTTTCATATGCATATGTACAAATCCACATAAACACTGAGTTTTATTGGGTAGACCATATAAATTAATTTTCCTTATATAACCAACTTTTTACATACAAAGGCAGCTCTTCTGCTTTTGGTGCCATTACAAAATGTTTTCCTTCAGATTAAATGTAGAAGGAAGCAATGTAATAGTATTGATATGTGGAGCCACAGACACAGTGAAATGAAAAAAAGGCTGTTGGTTTTTTTTTTACCTTGTAAGATTATCCTCCCCATCATGAGGTTAGTTTGTTTACAAATCACGAGGGCAATTATTTATGTAAATACATGATTACTCATTGACTTCGGAAATATCGTGCCTTTGTAGAACTTAAAAAGAACTCTTTAACAATGGATTATTTGAACTTTAAATCTTATTCAACAGAAAAACATACATTTAATAGTAATAGTAATATAATGTATGATACAATATTTATAAAGCCATAATTAATGTATATTATGTCATTACAATGTTGTTTTTACTTGGAATAGAAAATGTTAGAAAACATTGCTGTAATATGTTCAAACACCAGTACATAACAGCATGGATAGACATTGAAGCGGCAGCTGTTTTCACTGGGTTTATTGCCACAGACTGTGTAAACGCTAAAGACAGCTCACTTGACCACAGTGAGCTGAACCTAACCAATTCACAGGACTACGGCTTTTTTGGTGCACTGGATTTGTAAGAATAGACAAAATGAGAGCATCAAACGGGAATGTGGCACAATAATCATTATCTCAATTATCTTGTTTTCATACTTGTTCGGAAGTCAAAATCGTTCTGTAATGAACACGAAATGGAACACATCAACTGCACAAAATTACTCCTGAATATAATTTCAAAAATTGTTCCTCAGCCCTTCCTCACAGACTAGTTTTAGAGATATTCAAGTTGTAATCTTCTACAATAGTAAATATTTGGGTATCGACCCCTTAATTCCCGTTTCTTTTCCCTTTCGTAACATGTGATGTGATGTGTCACAACTTCAGGTCCAGGTGGCTCGAATCTTTTCACTTTGATTTGTCATCTTTTCCCATCACCCTGCCCCTAAATTAAGGAAGCAGGGGGAATTCAAAGTGCCCCTCGTGTCTTTAAAAGTAGAGTAAGAACCTGCATCAAAAGATGATGAAAAGAATTTTCCATGTGACCAAACTTAAATCTCCCTATAGATGCTTCAACGAGGAGTCCTGCGTTACAGTGCCTGATGCTGAAGGTTACGTGATGGTGCTGCAGCCTGAGGAGCCCAAGATCAGCCTGAGCGGCATCGACCACTTCGCCCGCAGTGCTGCCGAGTTCG
The DNA here is from genome assembly GCA_900302685.1 of Spondyliosoma cantharus. NCBI lineage: Eukaryota > Metazoa > Chordata > Actinopteri > Spariformes > Sparidae > Spondyliosoma > Spondyliosoma cantharus. The sequence continues at coordinate 14,621 of OMLP01015263.1, read as the reverse complement.
AGAGCCAAGAAGGTGTGACGCTGTTCCCCGAGCTGCGCATCGTGAGCACCATCACCCGCGAGGTGGAGGCAGACACTGAGTCTGAAACTGCAGAGGGAGCTGACGATGACCCCACGGGTAAGAGACATGCTTATTTGACCCCGGCGTTAACCCCAGATTATATCATAGGGAATTTTGTAGATATTGCTAACCTATTTTTCAGAGGATTATTTTTGTTGTCTGCTTTACAGTCTGCTCATCCTCTGAGTAACACACACTGAAATTCTCCTTTGACGCTGCCACATACTTAATCTTAGTCCTGTGCCTCCTGAGGCAGTGTGACACAGAGTGACGCCCCACCCGTTGCCTTGGTTAAATTACCTTAGCCACTGACTGGATCTGCAGGCACCGTGATGTACAGTTAATAGCTGTGTAGATGTACTGTAGCTGTTGATGGTGAGGATTACGCCCGGAGGCCGACGGGATTGGACAGAGAGGGAGGGAGAACAGAGATAAGTTGTTTACTACATTATGGGTGGGGTCAGTGACCAGCCTTGCCATCTGTTAGGCTTGTATACGAGCTAAGACGACGAGAGACAATAGTCGAGCACTGAGGTTGACACAGATAACAGGAAGATTCAATGTCCTGTGGTGAGCAGCCGGCCATATGGAACAAAAGAGCTTTCAGAGATCTGTTGCTATTACCTGCATTACCCTGCCCCACCTTCCACTATCAACAAATGAGATGTCAGAGCAGATGACTAAGAATCACTTAATAACAGCTTCTGCAGGGTCAGGAGGGGCAGCTGAGTGTGCACGAAATATTAATTTGTTTCATAAGAAAAATGGAAGACAGGCTGCCTCAGCTGGGTTATTAAAATATAGTCAATTAACATAATTAGTTAATAAAAATACATTTAGTTGTACATGAGTTCCTGAGCTGTATTCTCTTATATTACAGGCCCAATATTGGATCTTAAACTAGAAGAGATCCCTTCATCTCTTCATTCTAAATCTTTCTGTTCATTGTTCATTCAGTCCAAGAGACAGTGGTGTCAGAAGAGATCATGCACAACCTGGACACATGTGAAGTGACTGTGGTGGGCGATGAGCTGGACGGGGAGCACGAGAGTCTGGAGGTGGACATGCCTCAGCTGCAGCAGCACGGCCTGGAGATGAGCTCCTCCAACCTGGGCCTCGTCATCAGCGGTATGGCTCACAGAAATGTCTAAACTAGCACATAGCAGTGGTTTCTGGTTGGATACATTTGATGTTGCACATATACAACAGAGTGAGTTAACAACAGAGTTAACAAATCTCTGAGGTTAAAAATAAATTTTTAGGAGTTCCAAGTCATCCTAAACAAAACATTTTTACAAACATTTTGTTCCACTACATTTCTGTTTTACCCTATTATGGAGAAATGTTGTAACACATCTGATTGTTCATCAGATTTTGACACAAGCCCCCCTCTGTATGTTCCAGGTGTGAACACCATGGCCAACTACGAGCAGGTCCTGCATCTTATCCGTTACAAGAACTGGCACACAGAGGCTCTCTTTGACAGGAAATTCAAACTGGTCTGCTCTGAACTCAACGGTCGCTACATCAGCAACGACTTCAAGGTCGAGGTATGACTGAGCACTTAACAGTGACACTTTCACAACGAGGAGTTCACGAAGTGCCCTAAAGTTACTGAAGCATTTGTGTGTATAAAATGGGAAGAATTTTGTGACTGTATACGTGTGTTTCTGGTTTCATTCTCTTTAGGTGAATGTAATCCACACAGCCAATCCTGTGGAGCATGCCAATAATGCAATGGTGCAGCCCAACTTCATTAACCCTGTGCATCATGCCTCTGTGGATCTGTCTGGTCACAACTTGGTCAATGCTCACCAGGCCTCAGGTACGGCAACATGGGGTCTGTCATGTGAAAGTGTTTAAAAACAGTTGAGAATGTGTTCTTCTTTTGTTCTTTGCATTATGCAAAGACAAGACTGTGTAGCTCATATACATTTTTACTGAAATGTCAAAGCAAGTCATTTTCAACATGTTAAAGACACAAAAACGAAGATTGCATTTGAGTTACAAACTCATTCTGGAGAAACACTGACATGAAGAGATCATTTCCAGCTTGCATAAAATCAAAATATCAGCCATCATGATAAATACTTTTCAATCACATGATGAATAAGCACTTACTGAAACTGCCTGTAATTGCAGCATTTTACTCATACGTTTAAATCAATATCAAACATCAAAATCAAACCAGTAATCTGATAAATTGTTATTGCTGTAGAAAAAATACTGCAAGCAATGCTGGGGATGGATTACAGTCTATTACAGTCCAGAATTAGGCCACATATGAACCACTGGTTGTTTGCCCTTTTTTTTTTTTTAATGGCTCAAGTTTAGGGATTACACTTGAGTGCTGTCTGTGACATCTGTACAGGCGGTGGTCTGCGCACAACCTTTTATTTCCCAGCTTCAGTAATCCTCCTGGCTGTCAGGCTCACTAAGCCTGCCACCACACAAGAGAAGCCCTTCGCTGCTAATATGGGGTAAAGTAGAGCAGGTTAGCGTGAGACAGGCGAAGCTATTTAAAGAAAGAAACACACCTAGAGCTGCTGTAAGCATTCATCTGCAGTTTACGAAGAAGACATTAACATCAGCGCTGGCACACCCTGAGACTGAAGTCCTTGAAATGCCCTCAGACATTAGAGGCCGTGTCTCACCACATAAAGTTGTAGCAGTTCTTATGTGCCACTGGGCAAACGTGCAAAATCGAACATAGTTTACATCTAATCGTCATTTTTTGTTTATTGATTAATTTGTGTGTTGGTTTCCTGGCAGTGGTTCCCAGCGCAGCCACCATCGTCATCGTGGTGTGTGTCAGCTTCCTGGTGTTTATGATCATCCTGGGCGTGTTCCGCATCCGGGCTGCACACCAGCGCACCATGAGAGACCAGGAGAGCGGCAAGGAGAACGAGATGGACTGGGATGACTCAGCACTCACCATCACCGTAAACCCCATGGAGGTAAAAACACACGAGAGGGAGAGACAAAATGAGTTTTTCTCATGATTAGCTGGTGAAAAGCTGACGAGCAGAATTTCACTTCTCAACAAAATGTGTCCGATTTGCAGCTTTGACAGATTTTTACCTGCTAATAATGTGTGATGTGACTGTGGCCTAGTTTTATCTGAGCGCTGATGATTGACAGCCCTGTGGGGACAGAGGAGAGACTTTGTTGTAGATGAAGATGTTAGGGAGATGTGTTGCCTCCCTAATTAGAATCATATATTTAGATTGTTTTTTTGCAACCAGGTGGTCTCGTACAGATTTAAAGGGTGTTTTTGTTTTTTAGCCAACAACATCTTTTGTCTTCCAAAACTCCAATGTGGCATTTTATAATTAACGAGTCAGCTTGTAGGCAGGCTTATAAATATATGTACAAAGAATTTGTGCCGTTTCGAGTTACTTTGCTCATAGCTGATGATCACAAAACCCCAGCAACCAGCATCTTAAATTAAAGAGTAACTTAACACCAGGTTGAAAGACAGTGTTCTGCCTCCCCCTCTAGTTCAAAGTTTCAGGCCTCTTTCATCTCTGTCAGGTGTGGTCTGAAGTGTGCTCAGTTGCACCTGTAACCACACCCAACAGTGATGTCACACCGTCCTGAAGTAACTGCAGCAAGGTGAGAGGTCACGAAAAAGCTGATTTATTGTCAAGTGACTTTTTTAACTACCATCTTTGAATGCAAATAATTGCTGAAATTCCTGCTGCTGCAGTGTTTAAACTGTCTGCCTTAATCACGTCATGCTTTGCAGCAGAAAAGCGTACCACATCACCTGGTCCAAATTAAATTCTGGTGTAGGGAATGTTGTTCAACCACAGTAAATAATAAGAAGTGAAATACAAAGAGCGTTCATTGAGAATCCAGAGGAGCCGAATTCAGTCACTACTTTAGTTTCTTTTGTCCTTCAGCATCACAAACCAGTCAGGGTGGTTAAAATGAGTGTGATGTGTGCACTTCACTGTCATCATGTTACATGATTTTCCAGTATTGAAGTTCAAATCCGATTGGGCTGAGGTCCTACCAATTAGGCTGGCCTATACAGTTTAAACCTGTGACACAGTATTGATAGAGATATTTTCTGATATCAGTTTATATCATGATAACTGATCCACGATAAGGCTAGTGAGTAAGGGAGATTGTGCATTCGCAGTGAAAATGTAGCCTTCTGTTTTCAATCGAAGATAGCAATTGATTCAATAGTATTTGATGCTCTTATTGGTTTTAGTATTTATAACATTACATTTTTTTAAATTGTTCTTACAAGCTTTATTTTGTTTTCTGCACATATTTTTTTAAATTGGGTTGCATTATTTTATTGCACTACTGTTTCTATTCTGCCATTGAACCACAATTTGTGCCTTTTTGCTATCAACCAATTGGCACTATTTGGTCAACTTGTTGTTTTTAAACCTGCAATATAAATAAACTTGATTTGATTTGCTTTAAAGGCAAAATTAAGAAAAATCACTTGTACTAATCTAAGCAGTGGATGATGTTACATAGTTTTGCATTCAGTGAGATCAAGAGTGTTTTCTTTGTTATATTTAGGACATTTGAGCCTTTATTAGACAGCTGTTAGTAGAGAGATGACATGATATGTGAAAGAAAGTGGCTCTTCACAAACAACACCGACCTCCGTCTCTTAACGCAGACTTACGAGGACCAGCACAGCAGCGAGGAGGAGGAGGAAGAGGAGGAGGAGAGCGAGGACGGAGAGGAGGAAGACGACATCACAAGCGCTGAGTCAGAGAGCAGTGAAGACGAGGAGGCCGGCGAGCCGGAGGACCAGCAGGGGGCCAGCAGACAGCAGCAGCTGGAGTGGGACGACTCCACCCTCACCTACTAGAACACGACACACAGAGAAACACAGGCATAACAACACAAGCTCACGCACACACATCACCGACTCACACTCACTGTTCCACACACTCCCACCCCCTTCAGTTTCATGTCCATGGAGCCATGATGTAAAAAAGAAAAAAAAAAGAAAAATTCCCTTCAGCGTATATATGGTCAAGGTTTTCCTGTCGTTATCTTAGTGGTGGTACTCAGTGTAGTGTAGTCATCACCGGATTGCTGATTTATACTGTTTATTTTTTTATTTATTTTAATTCCCAGGAAAACTTGGCCTACATTTTGTTTTGAATTGTGTGAGGAAGCCAACCCTGCACTTTTTGTTTTCTCTCAGACGTAAGGCTTTCAAACAGAGAACTTTGTTTCCCCTAATGTATATTCTTCTTTGCGTAACGCTTTTAGATTTGTTTGCCGCTAAACACACGTATAGCTTTGACTTGAGTTCTCTTGACTTGTAGTCCACAGTGAAACGAAACAACGCTTTTAACAAATAGACCGCATTTTCTTTTCTTTTTCTCCTTCTTTTAGTGCATGAGGATATTTGAGAAGTCATATGTGTAGAGAAATAAATTGCTTTTTAAAGATTTTGTAAATATAAAGAAACCATGTAATTAGTCGATGTGTTAGTGAAGGCCTACTCAATGGGGTCCAATATCTAAAAACGACGCAGTATGTAATGTAGAATATTTGTGTCACAGAGGCTGTAGCATGTCGCTAAAATCGCAGCAAAAAGCTGTTCCATCATGCTTGTACAAAAGTGTCTGCTTCACGAAGAGAAACCCAGGACTGTTACGCGGAGGTTTCCACAACAAAATGGTGACCATTTTGTCTTCTTTTTTTATTTTTTTTCGCAAAGAAGAAAATCATTTCTGTTGCTTTCTCGTAGGCAGGACTGGTCGATGGTTTCAGCTTCATACATGCTTTGCTTTGCTTGCACAGGTGGCAACGCTCTACTCCAGGCGTCAGTGTATTTCATTCCCAATAGATCTCACTGTTGTACAGAGAGGATGTTCTTTTTGTTCAGGGTAATCATACTCAGAGAAACGCTAATGTACAAATACGCGTGGAACGGTACAAACACCAGGCCAGCAGTTACTGTAGTGCTGTCGATCTGGAAATATGGGTACTAGCATTTCTGCCAGTGTGTTTGGACAAGTCGAGAGATTTTCCTCAGCAGCTTTAAAAGCCTTTCGTCCATATTCCAGTCCTGCTGTGCTGACAGAGGTAGGAAGGAAAACAACCCTTCAGACTACTGTAAGAGCAGATTTATGACAGACAGAGCTTTAGCGAGGCCTGGTTGAATAGTGCAGTTTCCGGCATTGTTTTAGGGGAGGGAAGTGAAATAAAAAAAGTACTTTTTCAGGATCGCTTTGTTGCAAGTTTATTTACAGTGGCGCGGCTATTTAACCTGAATGAAAAAGCATATATTAGATGCCTTTTTAAACTGGTTTCCTATTGCGAATTAAGCACCGTCTTTACTGTAGACTGCGTAGTTTACCATAAGAAAACACTTTGAAAATGAATCTTCTTCTTGTTTGAATCTTAAAAATGAAATATTTTTTTGCAGTAGACCACTAGATTTTATTGTACATGGAACTATACTGTAGAGTTGTTCTAAGATATTTGTTTACATTTGGTAAACTTATTTTCCTTCTGGTGTTAGTATAAAGCTTATACAATTGATTGGGAAAATGTGTCCAACCTCTTATCTTCTCTCAGACACCTGTTGTCCATCGCTGTTGTATATATCTTTCACAAAAACCAGACACAAAACATACCTTCACTCTTAACTATGTAGTGTTTTCTCTATCTCATGTTTTCGGGTAAACATTTCCCAAACCTGCATTAACGAAAGCAGATCAGATTTGGGGGGCTTGAACAGAATGTTTCAGGATTAGAAATGTTGGTGTTCTTGCATACAAGGTGATTTTCAGAGGCCAAAATTCAGAAAACACATTCAAGGCTGTTTTTGGAGACAGTTTCCAGGCTACTTTCGAGGGTTTGAGTCGCACAGTTGTGTCTCTTAGGTTTGTTTAATTTATAATTTTTTAAGAGGTCTGTGGTGGAAATATAGTGAGAGTCTCCCCTCTATGATGACTTGGACTTTTTAAAAAAGGTGGCCAGGTCTGAGCCGGCTGAGATGGGAGTGCCTTTTTCCGATCATAGCGCAGTTTAGCAGGTCTAACAAAAACACTCATCCGTGCTCTTTTTATTTGTGGCAATTGTTTTGTTTTTTTATTTGTATTTGTTTAATTAACGCTAGATTTTCTTACACCGCTGGGGGATTCTATTTTCTTTCAGTTTGTTGTACAAATAGTCCACTGCTAGTTTTATTAAAAGTGAAAAAAACATTTTACATAGATGTCATGTGTCCATGTTGATGTGTAGAGGAAGTAGATCCATATTGTATCTTCTATAGATATTGTACTAAATCATTGACGGAATCCACCTTTAAAAAGATGTACAGTACATTATGAAATTGCTTTGGCAGCATACATGAGTATACTGTTAATTCACCTATTTGTGTATAGTGGAAGGTAATTTTGAACTGTGTCCTATCGCCTGAGTTGTTGAGAAATGATTTTGAGGGCAGCATGAAATTCACAAGAAGCAGTTCGAAGCCTCTCGGTTTCATTATGTCATACACTTGATGTCCACATTTCATCTACAGTTTAAAAAGTACAGTACCATGGGTCACTGATACGTGCACAGTGACTCTCGGGTCTGGTCTCCATGGTGACTCCACCATCTCCAGTTTTCTGGGTTTAACGCTTTGCGGTCAGCCCCTGAGTGAAGTGTAAGTTGGTTGAATTGAATGTCACTGCCTAACAAACTGAAACGCAGCCATACTGTAATAACACTAAGATGTAAGGGGAATTTACTTTGCATGAACCACAACTTTGTGTACGTTCCATGTAGGGTTTGTCAGAATGGAACGAGAAAGAAGACGTGATACACTACTGATTCTCAGATTGTCATGTTTCACACGTCCGGATATATATATATTTTTTGTTTTGTTTTGTTTTTTTGTTTTATTTTGAAAATGTGCTCAAAATCGAAGGTGACAGTGTTTTCAGAATGGTTGAATGCTTCCTTTGTTTTTGTTGGAGCTGCTCTCACTTTTCTACCAATTGGAAGGCAACGTGTAGTGAAGTTGATGCTTGCTCGTAACAAAATAAAGGATGATGAGATGGGGTATAACTTCTGTCTGCTATTGTTTTTCTTCACATGACATTAGAATGATACCGATGCTTTCAGTGTATATCCAGAGGTGGCAAGTGTAAACACCTTCTTTGCTCAAGTAGCGGTACAGATACTTTTGTCAAAAAAAGACTGGTAAAAGTAGAAAAGTATGAAAAGTACTCAGGTGTAAAAAGAAGAAAGGTATCCCTCTGAAAGACATTTCTGTGCAAATGTGAACCTCACATCATATTAATACAAATAAAAAACTATTAAACTTAAAGGTAGATTCAGTAGGATTTGTCTGAGCTGTTTGTAAACACACCGGAGAGATAGTTGACTGTTGAGTCTCATTCCCAGGCGTCAGTTACTGACATTTTAGGTTGGTGTCAATAATCGATTTTTCACCTCAGATGCATTAAAACTAGTGTAACAAGCATATTTTGACTGTAAGGAGGAAAGAGTTCACACATTTGTATTATAATTAAGGCAGTAAAAGTAAAAACTTCCCACCTGTGTCTGTATCACATCCCTTTGAACTCGGGGCTCATATAATCTTGGTGGTCTGTGGAACACGCCCTGGGTGGTGCTGCTGAAAGGGTTTTAATCTTGAGCATTAGTGCCCTCTAGTGGTGAAAATAAAATAATCTTAAAGCTCATAATAAGGAGAGGTTAAGGTCAGGTTAAAAAAAAAAAAGCTGGAACACATCAGACGGATAAATAAAAGAAACAGTAATTTATTTTTGTTCACTCGCAATCAAAAGAAACGTGGTTTTAAAGCTGAGTATAAATGATTAATGCTGTAAACATTCTTCTGACACAGTTTTATCTGGTCAGACTTGCAGATGAAATATGGTGGTACATTGATCTTTATTACTGAAAATGTAAACACGCATGCGCAGTTTGAAATGCTTGATAATTAATGAATATGTAGTGGGTGGACTAAATATTTTTAAAAAACGGAAATATTCAAATTCTAATAAAGGTGGAGTTTGATGTGTGCTCTCAAGTGTTCACTGAACATGCTTAAATGCTGCATTTTCACCATGTTGCTCTAGTTGTGTTTAAGAGGATGAAAAACATATTTCACATTCTGCCTTTCAGTATAAAGCAGCCCAATCTCTCTCATGTCTGGTGGTTGAAGAGGAATGTGTTTTTATTTCATCCAGTTCATACTTTCTGTGTTTGTGGCTCTGCAGCAAGGACGCTATGAACAACAGCCCAGGCTGCACCCGGCACTGTAGAGTGACCCCGTGTTCTGTTCACACAGACTGTTAATCAAACTGAATCGCTCTCATGAGACGGCTGCAGAAACCGTCACAAGACCCTCCACAGTGTTTACCAGATGGCATCTAATCCATGCAGTGGGTTTCTAATCACATTGTTGGCAAACTTGTCAAAGACTCGACTGATCAGGTTTTTTCTCAGTGCAGATTGGTGCTCATTTCACCTCATTATGCATCTTAATGCTAGATTTGCAATGGGTAAATGCAGTCAGCTTATAAATGTGAGCTGTAGCTAATAAAGTGTACATTTTTAAGAGACAGAATTGAATATGAAGTACAAGCTGTGGGTTGTGTTTAGTATTCCGACACTGAGTCAGAGCTGTGACTTGTTACTGCTGTCACTCTCTGTCAATGTCTTATTTTGCCTGTGTTATCAATTCATTTGTGTAATCCAACAGCTATAAACCCTTTGTGGCACACATACCAATGATTTAGGCTGCTTTGAAAACCCACATTGAAAGAAGTAATTGTCAGATATGTTCAGCCAACAGCATGTTGCACAGTACATGCACCTATCAGCCACAATATGAAAAAGGCATGTCAGTGCAGGCATTGTCAATGGATGACAATATTTTCTAATATGATGTGGCCGACTGTTGTTTAAAACAACACCCTAAGTGACTCACTTTGAATTAACAATATTCAAATATTTATTTAAAAAATCATGAATGCTCATTGTCCCAATATCAGATTTTAATTACACGATAAGTGTGGCCAAACGAATTCTCAATAATGATATTATTACAATATCTACAAGTTTATCTTTAACTTTGTTTGCTGTGTCTTTTGTCTCTTTTTTAGCAGATAAATTACCCTCAAAATAAGAGTGAACGGAAGTGAAAAGAATCTGTAACCATAACCTTTTTTTAAATTTCACAGAAAGACCAATTACTATCAGAGAAAGAAATTCCAGTATCCTCACAACACCATTGCATGCATTCTCTATACAAACTGTAGTTTAATTTAGTTACTTAAAAGTTCTTTTTCAGGTGGTGGATCTGTTATTTTGTCCAAATTCCTGTTGACACTTTGGTTAAAAAAAAGTTACAGCTTGAATTTTTGCAGCATTCGTACAGGAAAACAACATTTTAAAAACATTCATGCTGAATAATCAGGTTCTAAGACAGATAGAAACGGCAATCCAACCAAATCACAACAGAATATTTCTCTTGAATTGCCCTGACTATCCTTCACATTCATGTACATATTTTCATATTTAACAAATCACATGCTCGTACCTATTAATACAATTTTACACCAAACTGGACACATAAATGACATTCACAAAAGTTGCCATGTATAAAACAATACTGTTAAAAAGTGTTAGCATCTACAGCAGCACCTATAAGTGCATTGATTATTTACAAAATCAATTGGCACATTTCTTAATAATAACAAAGACAGAGATAAAATTAGCATTTTGTAGATTCACTACGCCTTGGTTTTCACACCAGAGCTAGCTAAGGCCAGGATTTTGTCTTCGGAGCCTGAAAGAGAAGGCAAAGCAAGATAAATACAAATGTTTATATGTTAACTTGTATGATTAAACATTTCACTGAAATTCCATCTTTATTCTCACCCAAGTTTGCAGTCACTTTTTCAAACTGGCTCAGAGTTGCTGTGGCATTTTCAGTGAGGAAAGTCTCATCCTCCGAAGTGAGCTGTCAGACCAGCCAGAAACAAATAATGAAGTGCATTGTTAATTCAAGCTTTGATCCGACAATTATAATGCGTTTAAAATGTTACAGCTCCTTCTGAAGTGAGATTTAGGCCTGCTGTAGCATCTGGTCTGTCAGCCTAGTGACGGCTACATGACTAAATTAAGTCAGAGCTGCTTCAGGATTCATGAGCACAAGCCTCTGAATCATCCATGAATCTGTCGAGAAAAAAGCATCACATTTCTGCTGTGAGCGTTCCTCACCTTCTCTCCAAGTTTTCTCAAGGCTGTGAGGATTTCCATTTTTTGCTGTGTGTACACATCCCGTGACAGTTTCCCCACCATGACATCTCGGTCCATCTGCACAGAATGTCACACACTAGTTGGATAATTTTCAGGCCAAGCAATACACAGATACCAACACTGTGCAGTGACTAAGCAGCTGCATCAAATATAAACTCTACAACTGTCTGTGTAGTGCAAACCTCTGCTAGTCTGGTTCTCAGCTGTCCTGGCTGCTTCTTAGCAAAAAGTCGGATCACCTCTGGGGTCTTGAACGCTTGGCTGATGGCAGCCTGGATCGCCTGAAGAAGAGACACACATATTGGAAAATGAGTAACATTTTGAAAATCATTGCTCATACTGGATTAATTCACATGAACTGCATTATCCATCCAATAATTGTCCGTACCAGCTGCATTCCACTGAGTTCATCTACAAGTGTCATGTCTCCCGTCATGATCTTGTTCAGGGAGTCATTGAATTCACTCAACTGTTCCAAGGTTTCTTTTTTTGTCTCCTCGTACTCTTCCTCATCCAGCTCTTCTCTGGAAAAAACAAATAAAGGATGAGAACCCACCAGGAACATATAGAGAAATTAGGGGTAGACCAATTATCTGTCCTGGCCGATTAGCAGGGCAAATATTCAGCATTTTCCTATTATTGTTATCTATGATATTGATGATTCTGATGAAATAAACTTATTTAAAAATGTGCTACTTTGGCTCCGATGTGCAGCATCGTCTCACACATTGTTCTGCCCACAATAACATCTGATTGATAACACTTCACAACTAATAGCCTATAAACACTAAAATAATGTAACTAGACACTCAATCTATCAAATAAATGTAGTGGAGAGGAGGTATAAAGTAGCAGAAAATTGAACTACTGAAGTAAAGCACCTTAAAATTGTACTAGGGTTTATTACATTGTTGATTGTTTGAAATCTTGAGAGAGTTGAATTTTTACTACAAAAGAACATCGGCCCCAAATATCCATTTTTCAGTCTCCTTGATTTCTAACAATCAGTATTGGCCCTGAAAAGGCCCAATCAGTCGTCCCCTAATATAAATACTAACTGAAATAGACTAGATCATCATTAACCCTAACCCTAAAGCAGCCATGTTTGCTGATTTGGTAAAGACCTTCTACATCACTTGGATATAATGCATTTCGCTACAGTGCACCTGCATTCCTCCAGATCCTGAAGCTGCTGCATCAGTCTGTCAAGCTGCTCTTCCATGTTTTGCCTCAATTTCCCAGTCTCTGATTTTCCGCGAGAAGCCATCCTTAGTTCAAGTCGTATATACAACCTATGAAGGACACAATACAGAATACACAATGACAAATATGCAGCAGTATGTTGTTGTATGCCACGAATAACAAACGTCAACCTAGCATGCTATTTAGACAGCGTAGGATAGGATGGCGATGTTGGAGCTGTCATTACAACAACACTGTTCAACAGTGTTCAACAGGTAGCGAGACACCAAGTTTATTGACAAACTGTGGATTAAGCTATTAACTGGAGGCTCACACAGCGTTATATTACTGAAAGTTGTTTAGTTATCTAGCTAGCTAGCTTTCATGATAAAAGAAAACATCTCACCAGGTCTCACTTTGTAAACAGTTTTAAACCAGTCGTCCGATAATTGGAATATTTGCACACGCTTGACGAATGAACATGAGAATCTTAAATTGTGATTCGTTGAAAAAAAACTTTTAAATATGGTTACAAAGTCTTCAGTGTTTCTTGAACGTAGCTCTAGACTGCGGGTGCGGCTGTCTCAGAGTGGTAGAGTAAACGGAGTGGCTACACTCCCATACATAGACCTCCGTTGTAAAAAAAAAAATGGCGGCGCTTTTTACCGCCTACTTCCGGGGTATGGAGATCGGATTAGTTCCAAACACGTTGCTGTGTCACTTCGGAGTGCGCATTTGAAGGCCAATTACGTCATTACGCCGCGCGAAGGCTGTCCCAATTCAAAGGCTCCTCCATATGCGGCCTTCTTTTACCTGTTTTTGGAGGCTGCACCGCTACTACCCTTCGTGGTTTCACATGTCCCAAGATTCTTTGCGCCCGAAGAGAAGAAAGAAAGAAAGAAAGAAACAATGGCGACCTCAAGTGGCGTAGATCTCGCATTCAAATATAAGTATTGGGTCTATACTCGGTTTTAATTCATTTGAACATCCAACTCCAGATATGTTAAACTTCAAGGGACCTTAAAACCTCAAAATATCAGTTAAAATACGTTGGTAATGCTCAGCTTGATGCCTTTGGAAGTAAAGCCTAAAAAGCCTTCACTTTCAAACGTTAGATGTTCAGAGGTTGACTTATTTCTTATAGGGACTGTGGAGATGTTATAGACTATTTTTAATTCATATACGTAAATGGACCAAGATGATCAGATTTAGATCAGGCTGTGATCCCTGCTTTATTTCCAGACTGTAAAACTATAAAGTCTAGTTAAACGAGGAGTTAAAGGCGGGAGGATGAAGGAGGACATGAGGCTGCAGAGAGGATGGAGAGGCTTACATTATTTCTGTTAGCTCATTTGAGTTATTTTTTAATTATTTTTTCATAATTGTTCATTTTATATAATCCATGAAATAAAATATTGTTCTATTGTTACATGTCGTCTATTCCATTCAGTATTTACAACTTAAGTACAATTTATAACAGCAAATGGCATCAAGTGCTACTTTTCCGGGACAACAAGAGATTTAAAGTCCGTGTAAAGCAAATTCAGCAATTTTCTTCTAAACACATTAAATAGGTCATAAATGTATTTCCTTAAAACATGTAAAAAGCCATTCAACCATTTAGAATGTAATTGTGGAGCTAGGCTTCACAAACTGTGTTTCAAATTCCTGTGTTCAGGATTTAATGGGCGGGTCAGAAATCTTAGCCGCGTTACGTAACGGAGCCATCATTAGCATAAACCTGACCGAAGCTATAAATACATTCAGTGCATTAGCTTCGGTGGTTTTCCTGCTCGCTCTCCAGTCTCGGATAGCATCTCTTGATAGTTTGCAGCTAGCTAACCAGTCAACCAGTCAGCTAACCAGTCATGTCTCCTCTACGTCGCTCGTACACTTTTCCTAGATGCCACAGTGTGCAGGGTAACGGCTCGTTAGCTTATTAAAGTTTTCTACAGAGGACAACGTAAGGAAACAGTGGATCGATTTTGTCAAGAGGAGCTACTGTGGAGAGTTCAAAATCACCACCAACACCATCTCTGCAGTGTCCATTTTACCCCGATAGTTAGAACAACTATCACCAGGCAAAGTCTGGATTTCTGAAG